>JAOXYF010000018.1:420683-433183 GCA_028565775.1 Sternarchorhynchus goeldii | reverse complement strand
GCCACACATTTCATTTCTTCTGACTGTAATGATGTTGCAGTCTCTCTACCTGCCATGAACTGCTACTAATCACAGCCAGGCCACTTGATGTGCGCTTTTAAGCTGCGCCTAAATCACTGCTGTATACAGAGTGATTAAATCATTCAGCCAGGGCTGGTTAATGACCCCAGCTATAGAGCACGGCTTCAAAGACTCCTGAGTATTTGACTTCAGAGCAAACAACTTCTCAACAGTCCTCTGCAAAAAGATTTTCAAACATGAAAGTGGATTAGAAAACAACTTTCTTGCTTTCCTACATCAGACGCATGCGTTCCTGCTGAAACAGTCTCCAGCAGGTGATCTGGTCACCATCTCTGCTTTGGAATTCTGTTCTGAACTGCCTACACCCCAACTGTTCCTGAAACACACCCTACACACCCCAACTGTTCCCAAAACACACCCTACACACCCCAACTGTTCCTGAAACACACCCTACACACCCCAACTGTTCCTGAAACACACCCTACACACCCCAACTGTTCCCAAAACACACTCTACACACCCCAACTGTTCCTGAAACACACCCTACACCCCAACTGTTCCCGAAACACACCCTACACACCCCAACTGTTCCCAAAACACACCCTACACCCCCCAACTGTTCCCAAAACACACCCTACACACCCCAACTGTTCCCAAAACACACCCTACACACCCAAACTGGAGCTTGAAGACTTGTTCACCATATCTCCTTTCTCAAGCTTCTTCAAGCTAACATTCATTTAATAAACACATTTTTTTTAAACTCTCTTTACTGTGTTATTGTTATTATCTTAACTCTCGTGTCGTGTGTTGGTGTGAACAGCGTGCACTGAGGGTCTGGGTGTCCCCAGCCTCCATTAACAGTTCAAAACAACCTCAAATGAGAAAGAAAGTCATTGTGATTGGGTCATGTCATCTGACAGTAACCTCTAATCGGTGTTGCCAGGCGGTGGAGGTGATGCCCTTAGTGTAGCCCTGAGAGTACGGACAATATTTGATTAAACACTGGTCTCCATGGCACCGCTGGGTCTGTCTGCTAATTAATTACCAGGCTTAAGAGCTTGTACATAATTGGTGTGTACACCACCATCAATTCCATTAAAAAGAGCAATTATCACCAACCTTATGCAAATGGCTATTTCAGAGCTCCCACCGACTCTCATCAAATTAAAAGGAGTCACTTGAGTCGTGGCCTGCTGCTCCAGATCTAGGGATACTGGTGTGGAGAGTCTCTCTCATCCAGTGTGGCAGTGTCTTACTGGTGTGGAAAGTGTCTCTCACCCAGGGTGGGAGTGTCATACTGGTGTGGAGAGTGTCTCTCATCCAGTGTGGCAGTGTGTGTGTGTGTGTGTGTGTGTGTGTAGGTGTAAGCATGTGTGTGCCTGTGTGTGTTTTGTGATTGTGTGTATGTGTGTGCATCTATATGTGAGTGTACATGTGTGCGCATCTATGTGTGTGTGTGCATGCGTGTTTTTGCATGTGTGTGCATCTACGTCTGTGCTTGCATGTGTGTGTGCAAGCATGCGTGTGCATTTGTGTGCATGTAATGTGTGTGAATTTATGTACGTGTGTACATGCATGTGCATGTGTGCATATGTGTGTGCACCTGTGTGTGTGTGTGTGTGTGTGTGTGTGTGTGTGTGATAAAGTAGGCCATGCATCGGTCCCTTACTCTCACTGGAAATATGAAAGTGAGCTTCATTGGTGCCAGGTTGGTACCAGCCTCATTGGCGCCAGGGGCTCCAGCAGGGAAATCATTTCTAAATAAATCAAATAGGTGCACGCAGAGTCCAAAAGCAGCTACCAGCCACCAGCAGGGAAAACGGAGTGGCCCACAGCACCTGTACAAGCAGACCAGCCCCGTCTCCTCTCCTCTCCTCTCCTCTCCTCTCCTCTTCCCTGCCCATTTCTCCCCCTCCGGCCCAAACATTCACCAAGGAAACGACCTCAGATAAGACTCTGAATTATTATCAGCACTGAGTTGTGTAGATCTAATGCTTGTATTTCGGACCGAGTCCGCCTCGCTTTGACTGAACCTGCCTGCTTTTGCTCAAGGTGAAGCAATACATTCTACAAGGTGTCTCCAGATATGCTTATCACCATCTCTCCCTTTATCTCCCTCTTAGTGTCTCTCTTCCTCTTTCTCTCTTCCTCTCTCCCCCCCCCCTCTCTCCGCCCTCTCCATCTCTCTCCCTCTCTCAATCCCCATCTCTCCATGTTTCCCTCTCTAACTCATTCGTTTCTCTCTCTCAGTTTTATTGGATTTCATTTATTCATTGGACTGAGACAAAGCTGGAGTGGGGAGGCAGCTACAGATTGGGGGATTTAGACCGTGTCTCTGAATCACTCACTATCACATGATCTGGCGCGCATTCAAATGGATGGGCCAATCACAACAGAGATCTGGCATACGTTCAAAGGGCTGGGGCCAATCATATTGGAGATAGGCATGCAGCTGCCGAGAGCAACTCAATGTGTGAACCAGGACTGCCACGCTACTGTGCAGAAACACAATAATCACGCAGTCAAAATAGAATAAACACAAACACACGCTTGTAACAGAACGCCACACTGCCAGGCCGAGGAAAACACAGCGGGACAAACTTGCATTAATCACGCTCTTCTTCTGTGCTCAGCTGTTGCCTTAAACCGAGAGATGAAAGCAGGAGCACATGAGCAAGAAAGCCCGCGAGAAGCAGACGGGAGATGGGAATCGCCAGACTCACCAGAGTTGGGGTCGGAGTTGCCATCTGCTTCGGTCCTCTTGTCCGGGGAGACCTGCTCGTAGAAGTCGTCCTGCGGCTGAACCAGAGGGAGAGGGTGTGAGAGGAGAGGGCCGCCCCCCTCGTGCTCGCCCAGCCCACTGTCACTGCAGCTCTCCTGAGAGCCGTCCGGCAGGTGAAACGTCACGCGCCGCTGAGACTAAAAGAGCAGAGACACACAGCGCAGCATCGTTAGGGCTTGGCTCCTCCCCCCCTTAGTGCCTGGCTCCTTCTCCTCCTTAGTTCCTGGCTCCTCCCCCATATAATGTCTGTCTCCTCCCCTATTTATTGTCCGTCTCCTCCCTCCTGTTAGTGCCTGTCTCCGCCCTACCACCCCCCTCCCTTGTTACAGGCTCTGTCCCTCCCCTCGTCATATCATGTCTCCTCCCCCTCGTTAGAGGATGTCTCCTCCCCCTCGTTAGAGGATGTCTCCTCCTCTATTTCTTTTCTCTACCTCCTGCATTGCTGCCTGTTTCCTCTTCTCATCTCAGTGCAAGAAAATTATCCAGCAATCACAACTTCATTATGTCACAAATTCACATTTAGATAACGTGACCTAAATTAAAACTAGAACAGTCACATTACACGTTACACGTTACATGTTACACGTTTCACAAGTCCGCAGTGCCTGAGTACATACATGCAGCTGTGAAACAAACAAAAAAAAACCTCTGTCTTAATTCCTCAGAAACATGGTGAGATGTTCAACTCTACTACAACATATTGCTGATAAAGACACTCTTTCAGTTACTAAATACACACGTTTGCTGTCTATATTGTAGATTTTTAAACCAGGGCCTTCAATATTCAGATGCTACCAAAGGCGCTTTGTTGGATTAGGAGTGTAAGAGCGGAGT
This sequence comes from Sternarchorhynchus goeldii, assembly GCA_028565775.1. Taxonomy (NCBI): domain Eukaryota; kingdom Metazoa; phylum Chordata; class Actinopteri; order Gymnotiformes; family Apteronotidae; genus Sternarchorhynchus; species Sternarchorhynchus goeldii. The sequence goes on along the minus strand of JAOXYF010000018.1, from coordinate 429,543 downwards.
GGGAGCTGAACTGGAGACGGTGGATCTCAAGAACGAGAGAACACATTTGTACTTGCTCAGAAGGTACAGGGCGTCCAGCAGTTTGTCGTTAGCTTATGACCACAGCATAAACCACAGGAATATTTAATGCAGAAATCCTTAATGCCATAATTCCAAACAGGTCCTTTGCGTTTGCGTTGAAAAGTGTAACATTATGTAACAGGATAATCGGAGAATAAGCAGGTTCTTATTCAAAGTGTGTGGGAATGCAGTTGTGTTTAAGCAGAGAATTTACTGTGTAAACAAAATATGTCCTGCATCAAGGCACTGGTGCACATAATGAAAACATCACACACACACACACACACACACACACACACTCACACACACACACACACAAACACACACACACACAAACACACACATACAGTATGCATAGAAACCATGTTTTCAATCTCTTTACACACTTAGACCCCTCCCACAGACAGATCAGACCCCTCCCACAGAGGGATAGGACACCTCCCATAAAGAGATCTGACCCCTCTGCCAGAGAGAGATCTTGATACTCTATTTGTTCACAAACACTGCTAATTCCAACCATACTTGAAGAAAGTCGAAAGACATTTCATGCAGTTCGGAAATGAGCTCCCTGCTAACCTTTCCTGAGTGAGATGGCTCTCTGGCTTGATCTCACCTCTAACATGATCACTGCTGTAATTACTGTCACAAGCAAAGGTCATCCAATATCACCGCAATGCAAATGACCTGACTGTAGAACCCAGAACCTCACTGTAGAATCCAGTACATCACTGTAGAACCCAGAACCTGAATGTAGAATCCAGAATTAAGTACAAAAGCCAGAACGTCACTGTAGAACCCAGAACTGAGTACAAAAGCCAGAAACTCACTGTAGAACCCAGAACCTCACTGTAAGACCCAGAACTGACTACAGAACCCTGCGCATTTCAAAAAGCCAGTGGCATTCAATTCGGGAGTGTGTTCACAGCACGTTTGAAACGATGGATCAGTGTAGGACACAGACACACACACACACACACACACACAGGTTGTAAATTACAGGGCAGGGAGGTGGGGTGAGAAGGCTGTTTTCACAGGTCCAGGTCTGTCTCCCCTTACGATGGTGAGCTAATGCAGTGTTCGATGCAGGCTGCCAGGTGTGCACACATACACTCACACACACACACACACACATACAAACACGTAAACATATACACACAAACACATATACAAATTCCCAAGGAAATATTCAAAATATTCACCATCTGCTAGAAAGATTCCAGGACTACACCTTTGCAGTGACGGGAACTGTGGTACAATACATCTCTCTTTAATCACAAACTCGATGATAAGAATATCGGTGCTAAGAAGGACCATCGCTACACTGATGGCAACGAACACGAGACGTAACTGTGAAAGAGAAGGTGGGCTTTCTGCAAAGAGACCAGTAGCTTACAGAGCAGGAAAAACGCTGACAGTCTACCTCAACCTGCCAGTGTGAGGTTGTTATTATTCCCAACTGTCAGACAGGGCCTGGGGAACCGACTGGGAAAATAACCGGGAACACTGGGAACACTGGAAAAGCAACAACACACCGGGGGAGCCGTGAGCACATGCGATGACACTCGAGCAGTTCCCTGAGCAAAGGCTGAACTGAAATCAGTAACAAACTAACGTGGTTCCTGTATTTCTGAGACATCTGTGTATAGACTGATGAGGTCACACACATTTCTATTCAGAGCAGAGAGGATTTCACAGTCCCCCAACACAGTTTCACTGTAGGATTTGACTTACAATAGTCACACATTCAAGCATTCGAAATGAAATCCTGAAATGTATCTTGGCCAAATGTATACACTGCATGTGCTTGTGTGTGTGTGTGTGTGTGTGTGTGGGTGTTTGTGTGTGTGGGTGTGTTTGCCAGGCAGTCATTCATAGGAGTATTAATGTAAGAGCAGCTTAAGCAATCCGTGCTTTGTGTGTGTGTGTGTGTGTGTGTGTGTGTGTGTGTGTGTGTGTGTGTGTGTGTGTGTGTGTGTGAGAGAGAGAGAGAGAGAGAAACAGTAGGAAAGAGACAGGAAGGGATAGAACAGCAGTTTCTTCATTAAAATTATATTATTGTGTATATATGAAAGAATGATAGAGAGACAGCCAAAGGAAAATTGTTTTTAAAATAGTTTTTAAGAATTTAGAGTTAATCTGGTGCTGGATGACTGGATGAACTGAAGCTTGGTGTCTGATCTCTCAGGGGGTCTGCAATTGCAAAGATCATTGGACAAAATGTAAAAGCGTCAAATCGCTTTGAGCCTCTTGTGAGCATGTGGGTGTTTGAGGAGATCATCAATGGGAAAAAACTAACCGAAATCATCAACACTGAGCACGAGAATGTAAAATATTTACCAGGCCACAAACTTCCTAAAAATGTGGTAAGAGTCCTAAGTTTTGTCTCTTAGACTACAGTAAATTGCAACATGTTTTATTGCACATATCTTTACAGTGGGGGAGGGAGATAAGTAAACACTGAGATAAACTACTGAGCTTTGTGTATGTGTGCAATTAATCATACAGATTTGAACACATACAGGGATCACTCTTACTCACCGATTAAAACGTGAAACAACTCATACAGACTCATGAAGTGCGGAATGATTAATAAGTGGGATCACTTGTTCAGATTGCTGTGGCAGATGTGATAGAGGCTGTAACTGGGGCAGATTTCCTCATCTTCGTCATCCCACATCAGTTCATTGGGAAACTCTGTGACCAGATGAAGCCACATATTAAACCAGGAGCCATTGGAATCTCACTCATTAAGGTCAGAGTCATCAGAAATTTTGTTTTGTAACATCAGAGCCAGTTGAATCTTGTTTTTAAAAACTTGTTCCTACTGAGATTTTGCTGTTGAGCAAGAAATAAAAAAAAAAGAATCACTCCATATTAATCAGTTAAAATTACCTGACACCTCTCTCTCTCTCTGTTCTCTGTTTTTCTCCTTTTCTCTCTCTCTCCCTCCCTCCCTCTCTCTTTCTCTGTCTCTCTCTCTCTCTCTCTCTCAGGGTATAGATGAGGGCCCATTGGGTCTGACTCTGATATCTGATATCATCAGAGAGAAGCTGAATATTGATGTCAGTGTTCTGATGGGAGCAAACATCGCCAATGAGGTGGCTGACAACAAGTTCTGTGAAACAACAATCGGTGTGCAACTTCACACACACACACACACTCTCCATACTAATCCAGTGTGATGTTCACACACCACTCACACAGGCAGCACACACTCTGTACTGATCCCAATGTGATGTGCACACACCACTCACACAGGTAGTACACACTCTGTACTGATCCCAATGTGATGTGCACACACCACTCACACAGGCAGCACACACTGTACTGATCCAGTGTGATGTGTGCAGGTGCCTCAAACGAGCACAATGGTCAGCTGTTTAAAGAGCTGATGCAGACTCCAAACTTCCGCATCACTGTGGTGTCAGAAACTGACACTGTGGAACTGTGTGGAGCACTGAAGGTATGACACATACACACACACACTTTTACACACTGAAAGTATCACACACACACACACACACACACTCACTTTTACACACTAAAAGTACCTCACACACCTAACCTTAACCCTATGTGTGTGTGTGTATTAGAACATTGTAGCGGTTGGTGCAGGATTCTGTGATGGCCTGGGTTTTGGTGACAACACCAAGGCAGCTGTGATTCGTCTGGGCCTGATGGAGATGGTGGCCTTTGCCAAGCTGTTTTGCAAGACCCCCGTCAGCTCCGCCACCTTCCTAGAGAGCTGCGGCGTGGCTGACCTCATCACCACCTGCTACGGTGGACGCAACCGCCGCGTCGCTGAGGCCTTCGTCACCTCCCACAAGGTCAAGCTCAACTGCCCAGCATCCACTACACAGATCAGAACTCATTTACCCAGCATACACTGGGCTGAACTACCTAACAGCTTCTGGAAAGTCAGGCTCAGCTGCTTATGATGCATTAGCTAGGTGGGTCAGATTAAATAATATTAAATGAGGCAAGTGCAAAGTACAAATGCACAACTACAAAAACAGTGTTGGACTTCAGAAATATTAAATGAGATGGTGTTCTAGAACTGTAATGTGATGGTGTAATAGATATGGTTATTTATTAACAGAAACTGCAGTGCAGGTCACAGGGAGTAATCACAGTATAGACAGACATGCCTGGTTTATGTGAATAATGACAGTATAGACAGACATGCCTGGTTTATGTGAATAATGACAGTATAGACAGACATGCCTGGTTTACGTGAATAATGACAGTATAGACAGACATGCCTGGTTTATGTGTTTGACCTGCCATGTTACATGTCTGAATCTACACTAAAGTTTAGGGTTAACACACATTCTTACACATACAGCGCTGTTGTATACAACACTGGTATAACAGCATGTATTTGATAGCGTAATGTGTACAATGCGAGTATAATAACATGCTGCTTGGTATTTGTTGACATGTCGTAGTTGATCACTGAGCTCGTTGTATGTTGTGTTGTAGTCGATCACTGAGCTGGTTTGTGTGTGTGTGTATATGTGTTGTAGTCCATCGCTGAGCTGGAGGCTGAGATGCTGAATGGTCAGAAGCTTCAGGGGCCACAAACATCTGCAGAGGTTTACAAGATCCTCCAGAAGAAGAGTATGGTGAACAAGTATGTCATCACTTACCATCATCTTCCCATACCAACAACATAGCAGATGTATTTATTCATATACTTACGTGTGTGTGTGTGTGTGTGTGTGTGTGTGTGTGTGTGTGTGTGTGTGTGTGTGTGTGTGTGTGTGTGTGTGTGTGTGTAGATTCCCCCTGTTTGTCTCTGTGTATCAGATCTGTTTTGAGGGGAAAGATGTAAAAGACTTCATCAGCTGCCTCCAGAATCATCCACAGCATATGTGATCCTTCCTGAAAAATGATGCCCTCTGAAACGTTTCCTCTACTGACGTAACGTCCTCAACAAAAACCCTCTCTGTCCATGCTCCCAACTATAACAACTACTTATAACAACCACTAGATCAGAGAATGACTTGTTCAGAACATATGATGTCACTATAAAAAAAAAACGCTCTACTTCATGTTAGCAATACGCTCCAAGCGCACAAACCATTCGACTTCTGAACACTTGCTCTGCTTGACACTGGTCTATGTTATACACCTGCACAGACATAGCATAGTAAACACGCAGGTGCATGTTAGAACGTGCTGTTTCCTGGTTAAACACAACCAAGACCTTGATGGGCTGAACTGAGTGTACTGGAGGCTCTCCACAGCAGACCAGTGTTATGCTTTAGGTGCTGGATTTTCTATAATCAATGCAGTGTAATTTCATTATCAAAGATCATGTTTTGCATATGGTAAGAGATTCTATAGTGAAAGAGCCTTAATAGAATTATTCTGTAGTCCTTATATAGACCTTAAAAACCTTTCATTTTGACTCCAGATGTGTTTAGTAGGCGACTCTAGAGTCTGCAGACACTAAGATCTTTGTTCCTGTTTTTACTATCGGTTTACCTAATCAGAAGAATGATTGTTTTAATTCTTTGTTTTGATCTGTGTTTTTAATGTCCACATACTGCATGTCATCTGTGTACATTCATAAAGTTTGTAATGCACTAGATTGGAAACATAGCTTAGACGCACAAATAAGTTTTTCAAAGCAGAATATGAGATCCATTTTATTAAATTGTTTTACAGTTTATTACAATTATCTTGTATAATAAAAGTGGCATCAATCTGAGTTTCATTAATTCTGAGTCTGTATAATAAAAAATAAACAAAACTTTCACCATCATATGGTACAGTACAATGGAAGCAATGAACAGGAAGATAAACATTTTTTCAAACTTATGAATACAGGAGAGAGAGACAGAAAGGGAGAGAGAAAGAGACAGGGAAGGGCAGGTATGGTGAGTAAAAAGGGTTCAGAGTGTCGGGTAAATAGCAAACGTGCTGATCCCACATTGGTTTTTGTTTCGGGGCAGTCGGAGAAACCCCTTCTCTCCCCATGCAGTACCCCAGCTGGATGACAGAAAATGTAATGTCTTACATGGAGATGCTTCCTAAAACTGGCCACAAGGTGGTGCCAGAGTATTTAAAGGCGGTACTAAGGCTGTACAATAACAGAGTAGAACAGTGGAAGCATCATGGGTAAACCTGTGTATATCGGTGTGTGTGTGTGTGTGTGTGTGTGTACATACCTGTTTTTGATAAGCCAGTAGTCCTGTCCTTTTTCAGTGCCGTAGCCCACCACGAGAACAGCGTGGTTAATCAGCCGTGAGTTACATAAAGGATCACTGTAAATGCCTGAACAAACACACAGTGATTATACCTGAAAGATGGGTGGTCAGTAGGCAAATAAACACATTTAGACACAATCCATTCACACACACACTTGATTTCGCACTCAATTTGAGGTCTGTTCTCTCATACACACACTCATGCAGTGTGCGGTTTAAGTGCAGGAGCTGCAGTGTGTGTATGTGTGTGTGTCTATGTGTTTGTGTTTCTTACCACTTTTGTATTTGTGGAAAGAGGGTAGATTGGCGTTGATGCCCACAGACACAGGCCCCACTCTGGCCACTGCATGCATCAGTGCTAACTCATTATTACGTGGAAGAATCTGGAAACCTGAACAGTAGCCAGCTCTTCCCTGCTCTGTATAGCGACACCTCCCTTCCTGAACACACATCAGCAAGGTTAACATAACTGTGTGTGTGTGTGTGCTCTGTGTTTGTAGGGGTAGGAGCAGGCGGAGTTGGTGTGTATGTGTGTGTGTGTAAGTGTATGTGTATGTACCCTGTGTTCGTAGGGGTAGGAGGAGGCCGAGTCGATGCCTTTGTTATGGGTGATGTATGTGAAGGCTTTGCTGAGATATCCTCCTTTGCAGCCATGGTTGCCAATGGTAATGGTGCAGTCCACCAGATTTTGTGGGCTGAGAGGAACCAGAACCCCTGTGTGCTTCGTCATCTGTCCCTCAAGTGCCCCAACAGCACTGAACGCCCAGCACGACCCACACAGGCCCTGCACACATACACACAAAGAGAACCCGTAGAAATAACACACAGACATACACACACAGAGAACACATCAAAACAACACACACAGACATACACACAGACATACACACAGACAACATAGAAAGAACACACAGACATACACATAGAATACTTCGAAATAACACACATGCATGCACTCGTGCACATGCAGAACACCCTAACCCTAGCAAAATTAACACACATACAGAATACTTAGCAGAAATAATACACACACACACACACCTGGTTCTCTACAGGACTGACTAGACCCTTCTCAGTCCAGTCGACTGACGGAGGAATCAGGTGCGTTTCACTCAGGGAAGTGAAACTGCCATTAACACCGTCACTTGGAAGATGTTCCAGCAGCAGACCATTCAGCTGCACATTCACTTCATCTTTTGTCTGCACATACACTCACACACACAGATGTGCGCACACACACACACACGTATATACACGCACGTATACGCACAAGTATATGCATGTATACACACACACACATGCACACACACACACACAAGCTCTGAGATATCAGCTGAGAAATCAATGTGGTGAGAATTTTGTCCTTGGTCACAAGGACAAGCTGTTCTTGTTCAGATAGAAACAGATAAAGATTTCACTCTATATAAACACAGGGATCATACTATATCATCTAGGTGTGGAGGGGGCGCTCAGTGGTGGAGCATACCATGTCTGAAAGGTGATTGGTTCCCATGGTGTAGGTGTGCTGTCCTGCTGATGCTGCTACATTGTGTTTCATCATTTCTACAACATTTTGCTCCCAAATCGCTCTCCTCCATGACTCTTCCCTCTGACACACACCCACACAAATACACCCACACACCGACAAAAACACAAACACACAGACCCATATACATAGATATTTTCAACAAAAATTGTCCTAATGATTTATTGCCATCAATTTGCATGTATAGTGGGTTCTTACCACTGTGTTGTATGTTTTATTGAATTCCGTTTTCCAAGTTATCCAGTAGTGGTCGAGATTCATTCCACAGCACACATGGCCAAGCATCAGAACCAGACACAGCCCACCCACCGCCATGTCTGTTCAAACGCACACACACATGCACAATTGTTCTGGTACAATCACACATAAACACACACTAGCACTGGTACAACACACAATTACACACGCACATTAGCACAAGTAAAACACAATCATACACACACACACTTAATAGCACCAATACAATACACAATCACACCTACACACATGTAATACAATACACACTAATACAATACACAATCACAAACACATAATATTGAATACCAGTCGCACAAATATACATTAACATGGACACAGAAATGCAGAACCTGTTTAACATCAGCAGTTGTGTCACCAGATCAGCAACTTACTGTTTCCTTTACACACACTCTCACCGCAAGAGACTGAGAGAGAACGAGAGAGAGGGCAAATTCTTTTCAGTGTGCCATATATCAAAACTTGTAGGAGTTTTGATTCAGATCAACTTAAAAATAATGATTCCAGAATATGAGATCATAATTCACTGTCCAACAGTATCAGCAAAGAGACGTTCAACACCTTCTACACTCATCTGATCTGTGTGTTCGCCTTCACACTATCATGCTCTAAAACTGAGAGGATTGGCTAGTGAGAATAAGTTTACAATTGTAATATGTACCTAGTTATAATATATGTGACATGTATAACCCCACATCCTTACATCTAGTGTGTGTATGTGTGTGTGTGTGTGTGTGTGTGTGTGTGTGTGTGTGTGTGTGTGTGTGTGTGTGTGTGTGTGTGT
>JAOXYF010000018.1:384062-403013 GCA_028565775.1 Sternarchorhynchus goeldii | reverse complement strand
GGAGTTGAACAGTCCTGAACACACACAGTCAGACAGAGCGAGGTGTGGTGTCGGAGTTGAACAGTCCTGAACACACACAGTCAGACAGAGCGAGGTGTGGTGTCGGAGTTGAACAGTCCTGAACACACAGCTCCAACTAATCCCTCCAGTAAGGTCTGGAGACACTCGCTGAAAGACGCGTGCTTGACACACTTAGCCAGCTGTGCCTTTGTCATTCTAATACAACCACACATGCAATTTAAAAAAGGACAAATTATGTACTGTGCCTGGAAACAAATTTACACAATCCAGAAGACTGAACGTGACTCTGGAGGCACTGCCCTCTTACACACGTTTTCCTGCTGTCTTGTAACAGTGTCTTTCGTTTTATTAATTTTCTTTCTCTGTTCCTTTTTCTCTCAGAAGCTCCTCGTTTCTGTTGGAGTGGAGGTCCTGTGTGGGTTGAACATCCTCCATGACTGTGATTCTCCTCCTGTTCTGGAGCCGCTGTGTTTTTGCTTGGTTGTGTTTTTAATTAATCCCCAGCGTCTCCGAGAACTGGGAGCGTCTTTCCTGTTGTCCAGCCTTCACCAGCGCAAGAACTGCGCCTGCCGGTGGAAGCTTTTAAGAAGTTTATTGCTAACATCTAAGGTTACATCGTAACAGATTAGAAGCTGTAAGACAAGAATCCAGCACATTTGATTGAGGTCATATCTGTCCACAGGATTCACCACAGTTACTAAAGTCTCAGATATCTACTAAAAAATAAAATGGGTCAATGAAGAGATTATTATTTGTTCTAAAACACACATATCAGGAGAAATATGGTAATTAACTGTCTTTAATTGTTGCATTTTAAGATTAATGAAATCACCTCAGTTTCTAAACAATACTAATGAGGGACCTTACTGAAAGCAACAAATTCATTGAAGCAGTTGCGCTAGCTTTGTTTTCCGAACAGAACATCTGCTGTGCATGTTTGTATCTGAGATGTCTGAGATAAAGGTGTTCTCAGGCTGCCCCCCACGCGGCCCCCACAAGACCATACCCCCTCCACCCCCCACCCCCGTGTGCTCGACAGGTGGGCCACGTGTGTGCATACAGGTGGGCTGTGTAAATCATTAATGAAGAGCAGAGACAAAGCAGTTACTGCATAATCTGCAAACAAACCAGCCTGAATGTGGGCAGGCGAACCTGGAGCTTAGGGCTGGACCTCACAAAACATACTCACCCAGCTGCCAGAAACACACCTCTGCTTCCCCTACCCTCTACCTCTCTCCTCCCGTCGCCTCACCTCCTTCTCCCTGCCTCTGTTACTGCTTGGCAGACTCACTTAGAGGCAGTGCTGGTAGCAACAGGAGAGCTGGAGGAGAAACTGCCGCTGCGTGTAAATCTGCACACGTGCAAATGCATGTAAATCTGCACACGTGCCATCGCATGTAAATCTGCGCTGGAGATCTTTCTGGAACACTGAGAGGAGTCATGGTTTCCAGACGCCATGCTGTAAACACGATAAAACAGCAACACATCTGTAAATAAAATCCACGGCAACAAATCCACCGTGAGGAAACTAAAGCTGAATAAATCATAAAATGAAGGAAATTACACAAGTATGAGAAACTGGGAGGGGAGAGATTGACACATGAATATTCATTTCTTTGTCATCCATATGCAAACACGCTGTAGGCTGTGGCATTCAAGAACATTTAAATGGTGATTAAAAACGCACATATTTGCACATTAAGAAGACCTAGTTCACATGTACAGAGTTTTTACATGTATGTGTTTGTACAGGACGCAAGTTTTAGTTTTCATGCTTTGGTTTTGCCGGCATTTATCCATGATGCAATGTGCCTTGTTCAGATGCACAGAGACATGAGCAGGAGAAGAGAGACGAGCAGAGAGACAAGTCTCATGGAAACACTCGCTGACACACAATCACCACAGCCCCACTATAGTTAACAGCAAAATAAGAGAAAGAACCACACACAGAAAGACAGACAGACGGAAGGGGAAGGACAGGGAGAAAAGAGGGAGTGAAAAAGAGAAACCGTAGGACAGGACGAGATAATGAGAGTTAGTGTGGAGGGAGCAACGTGGGTCTGGGCTGATGTCCTTGGGCGGGACTGGTGAGTCATTATCGCCACGACGACACCTGTAGGCGGCCGCTCCTGTCTCTGCGGCAGGTCACAAACACAGTGCTCCTCTTTCAATAGAAGTTTCACTCGCTTCCACGTGTTATTTGTTTTGCACTGGTCACAGGGTGAGGGAAAACACCTCCACCCTCTACACACTTCTCCACCCTCCACACACACCTCCACCAGCACAGAACACACACTGCACAATGCAGCAGTGCAGACGTACAATAAATACAATATACTGTAAATATATCATCAGCACAGAACAGCACAGCACAGAACACACACAGACCTCCACCACCACAGAACACACACGCCTCCATCAGCACGGAACACACACACCTCCAACAGTACCAATCACACACACCTCCACCAGCACAAAACATGCACACCTCTACCAGCACAGAACACACATCTCTACCAGCACAGAACACACATCTCCACCAGCCTGCACAGTAATTTTATAAGAAACACACACACATCTACACACACATACTGTATACACACATACAATGTACACACATATGTATACACACACACGGTATACACACACATACACACTTGCACACACATACTGTATACACACACATAACATACACACGCATAGACACATGTACACACTTTCTGAATACACACACATGTACACCCACTCAAAGCCATTTTTGACATAAAATCCCCAACAAAACTCCCATCACTGCCAGCCGCTAAAAGAACAGCTTATGAGTGTTTGAGTTGTTTGAGTTTTTTGAGCCGCTCACATCTTGTCAAATGAGACTTCAGTGCACTGCCCACACATAAACGCAGTGTGGAGAAACATCTGTGATACCGCCAGCATCTTACGTCGCCTGCGGGGGGCCTCGCTAACGTCCCACGCCAATCACAAGCGTGCGCCCGTGATCAGCGATGCCCTCCGTACTCCAGTCGCGTTCTGATTGGCTCGTCCGCGGCTCGAGTTCCTGCAATTTGCACCCTGGCTGTTGTGTTTCTGTGGGACCTATTAGTGCTGACACAGGCGCTTCACAAACACGCTCCGGAAATGAGGCATGTCAAAATCACTGTCCCTCGCCTGCCTCTTCTCTCCTTTAAATACCAATCTCTCTCTTCCTCTCTCTCTTTCCCGCTTCCTCTCTCTCTCTCTCTCTCTCTCTCTCTCTCTCTCTCTCCCTCTCTCTTTCTCTCTCTGACTCTCTAACCTTATCTCATTCTCTCTATCTCTCCCTCTGTCTATTTCTCTCTTTTACTCTTCCCATCCTTCTCTCTCTCTTTCTCTCTCTATCACTATGTCTCTCGTTCAATCTTCTATCACTTTTTCTGGCAACAACCAATTTTTGACGTGTTTTTTTTATATTTTCTAAACCGATTTTCTTTGTTTTCTTGTTTGTTCATGGAATGGAATTCCCTCTGAGTGTTTTCTTTTCCTCTCTTTCCTGTCACTGAATTCCAGAGTTGCTGGAGAACACAAACTGGAGCATATATTATTCTCCAGTGGGCCAGTTGTGATTCAGTATGAGATGGGAGGCGTGGCCTGTTGGATAAACACAGCTGTATCAGTGGAGTCGAGCTGGCTGCACACACACATACACACACAGGTTGAAGCGATTTTCATTATCACTGTATGTTCTGTGAATATTGCGCTGAAGGAAGTGCCGGCAATGTGCCAGACTTTCAAATGTCTCTGTTTGTTAGAGAGTGCAGTTACATTCCCTTTACGTTCTCTTGAGAGTAGATAACAAGCAGTTAGTTGTTTGTTTTGTTTGATTTTTTTCCTGTCCGTCTTCCTGAGAGCTAACAGTTCATTCACCTATCTGGTTGAAGGTGTGAAAGTTTACTGTGTAGATGTTGAAACTTTTGTGTGGTTGCTACCGGGTTCCTTTGTCGGGGTTTTGCTGGGTGAGGGGGTCGGAGGGCGGGTTCGCCCAGATATGTCTGGGTTCTCCCCATCTTTTGGTTGGTATCCCTGAGTGCTCACACGCTCATGGGCGATATTACTGACGGATTGGCTGTGACTCTCTGTCAGCCAGTAGTGCGTAAAATGGAACTGGAGATTGGATGGGAGATTCAGCTGTGAGACCTGGAACTGAACCATTAAAGTCCTAGCCACAGTCCCGGTGTACAGACAGAGGTTTGGAGGTTTAGGGGCCGTCATCAGAGTCCAACATTTGTGGTTGGTACACAATGCTGCCGATTGTTCTTTGCTAGGAAAATCTAAGACCAGCTTGAAAAGTGTGACTTTTGGGAAACAAACCCTAATATGAAACTAGACTGAGCTAGTCTGAGCAAATCTGGATTGAGCTAGACTTGAGTTAATCTAGAGTGAGTTAATCTGAGCTAAACCATATCAAGATAGTCTGAGCTAATCTAGATTAATATCTGCGCTATTCAGCACTTGAACCCATGCTTTAAAGCAATATGTGCTCCTGAGAAGATGCTGGACCAACAGATCACTTAGTAAAACATTTGATTCGCTCGATACCTGCTGCTAAGATGAGCTGCTAAACTGAAGATCTCGTCTGAATGATCTTCATCCTGTACTTTTACTTACTGTGATGTGTACATGCCTATGTTTTGCTGAATGCATTCCATTTTGGAAGTTCACTTGTGATAAAGTTGTGGTGAAGGTTGTCTTTATGCCTGGCTTGCCAAGGTTGTGCAGACAGAGGTACCTGTGTTTGCACAGGTGATTGGTGTGTTACAGATCAAACATCAGACATCAGACCCATATCTCCCCGTCACAAGGTATGCTGGGGCAGTTCCACCAGACACTGAGGTCTATGCTATGTAAGAGTGCCCTTGACAGTGGTGAGGAAGGCAATGAGGGTCTTTGTTTGAGAATGAGGTACTGGATTTAGTCCTGCCGAGTTCGGTCATACTGTCCCAGGTCTTTGGAGAGTTATAAAAGAAACTAAAATAGATGGGTCACAAAAACATGCTGTATTGTATAAGCCAATTGAGAAAGAAACTGTATAAAGCTGGAGAGCTAGAGAGTTCACTTGATTTCTTTGTTTGTTTGTTTGATACTCATCCTTTCTTTCATCACACAGGAGATTATCTGGAGATTGGAGTCAGATGCTTGTCTGATATATCTGATAACACCTGTCTGATATATCTGATAACACCTGTGTGATATAGCTGATACTTGTTTCCAAAAAAAAACCCTCCTCTATTTCCCCCATATAAAATCCCACGTGCAATCCAATGTGTGTAAAATCCCACGCCTGATCCAATATCTCCACTCATATTACCCTTCTCAGCAAATGATCCCATGCCAGTAGCTGGCAGATTAAACTTGCTTTCATGTCCACAGAAGTAGCAACTGTACAAATGTGTTGCATACATACATTCAGAAACACACACACACACACACACACACTCATTAAACATGACAGTGTGTAGGAAGGATCCTCTTCTGCAGGTAAATAAATGGCACAAACTACAAGGAAATTGGATTCTGAGTGCATAAGCTGAGGAGATGAGTCCTTATGGAGCCAAGTACACATGATAAGAGTCTCCTAGAAGTCTGATTGATTTGGAAAAGAAATAATTTCTCTGCTGTGGCTGGTGCTGGTGAAGAGAGGATGCGAGAGGATGCGAGAGGACAACAGAGAGAGAAAGAGAGCAAGGGAACGAGAGAAGGAGAAAGGGAGAGTGAGTGAGAGAAAGAGAGAAATGAGGAGAAAGAAGAGGAGATAAAGGAGGAGTCAGAGATGGGCTGGCATCCCACATGCATTCAAAACAGCCTGTGACCTTGTATGACCTTGAGGGATGGACACAAACACATCTGCTCAGGCAGAGAGACAAGAAGCCAAGTGCAGGCAGAGAAGCACACACCGCTACTACAAACCTGCAGTAAACCTGTTGTAACCACAGCCATCGTGCTACCGGTGAATTAGTGCTCATCCGTACCTTTAACTAGCACCAGTGAAGGGCAGAAACAAGCCTAACATTGCGACATCGCTGAAGGTTAAGGTGGTGTGTGTGGGGGGGGGGTGGTCTGTGGAGGTACAGCCAAGCAGCTCATGCTGCAAATGCGGTGTAGACTCTTTGTTTTGACATCCACCTAACCCAAGGTGTAGCTGAGCTGTGCTTGCCACTGTGACACCTCCAGCAGAGCGGGGCAACATGGAGCCCCGGTGTGGGGCAACAGCATAGTTCTTACCCCACTGCTCACCTCTGCATGTGATTGTGCTGTGTGTTTTGTACATTGTTCTTGTTGTATTTTTACTCAAAGTTAAATTTATTTATAAAAGGTGCTTTTTACAACAGCCCCTGTCTCAAAGCAGCTTCACAGATGTCCAAGCCCCCAGTGATCAAGCCAAGGTTGACAGTGGCAAGGAAAAACTCCCTGAGAGCAAGAGGAAGAAACCTTGAGAGGAACCGTGACTCATGGGAGGAGGGGGTCTCTGGTCAAATTGGACACCAGAACAGAAAGAACATAAACAGCAAAGAACAAAATAAGTTATAAAAACAAGTAAGTAATAGAAGAACAAAATAAGGTATAAGAACACCAGGAATGGATGTACCTTAGCAGTAAGAGACGATAGATTACTATGTCCAAATTCTACAGTGTGTAAGATAGGGTTATATAATGTATAAGGGTAGAACTCTGGCAGGTCTAGCTAAGGCTGAACCATTAAATGTACAGAACCAAAAGACAGCATGAGCATGAGGCTCCCTGGAGCACCTGCACTCCACCACTTCCAGCCCACAAACGTGATTGACAAGAAAGAGGTGAGGTGACAGCACCATGACATCCCAATTTACCATAACTCTCAACACCCATGAACCCCCAGATCTACACCTTTATCTAAGATGAGAGGAATTAATAAAATGTCTGACTATACAAATAGGATTTCAGCCCAGTCTTAAACACTGAGACTGTATCGGGTCTCGAACATCAGCAGGAAGGTTATTTCATAGTGTGGGAGCTGTGAAGGAAAAGACTGCGATTGATTTCCTTGTTTGAAGTAATAATGAATAACGAAGTATATGTGGTGGATCATAATGCACCAGGAGATTGTTAACGTCCTGTGCTTGAACTGTGCATGAACTGTGTTTGAACTGTATTAATTCTGTGTTGGCACTGTGTTTGAACTGTTTTCACTCTGTGCTTGCTCTGTGTTGGCACTGTGAGAGATTCCAGTGCTTCAGTATATACCCTGGGACAAATGGAAGTGTAATATCAGCTGGTGGATCTGCCTGTATTAGTAGATCTGCTCACATCAGTAGATCTGTCCACACTAGTAGATCTGATCTGTAGTACATCTGTCTACGCCGTTTACATCTGTCGTCATGGAAGACTGAAAGCAATTAAAGCCCTTTGTCTTCACACATGGCTTCGCCCCAGTGTCTGCAGTGCCCGCCATACCCACAGTGCCTGGCATGCCTGTAGTGCCAGCCGTGCCCGCTGCAGTGCTGGTTACAGCATGAAGACTCACAGAAACCCCAGCAGACCCATGGTGAACAAGACTGAGGCAAAACATCACAGTAGCAGAGCAGGAGGTAAGGAACGCCTGTGCTACTGGAAACACCAGATAAACTGAGAGAGGGCAGGGGAGAGAGAGAGAGATGGAGAGAGAAGGGGAGAGAGAGAGAGATGGAGAGAGGCAGAGAGATGGGCAAAGGGAGGAAAAGAGAGAGGGGGTGGATCAAAGATGGGGAGAGATGGAGAGAGGAGAGCGCGAGAGATCAAGAGTGATGGTGAGAGATGGAGAGAGAAGGGGAGAGAAAAGGGGAGAGATGGAGAGAGAAGAAGAGGAAGAAAGAGAAATGAGAAGAGAAACAGGGGGAGAGAGAGAGAGATGTGGAGAGAAACTGGGGAGAGAGAGAGAGAGAGAGAGAGAGAGAGAGAGGGAGAGAAGTGTTTGGCAGCGGTAGATAAAGATGAACCTCAGTTGGAGTCTGAATGATACACTATGGCAAAAGGTTTTCTGCTGACTCTCTACAGTCTGCAAACGCGCTTCACAAGTTGACACACACACACACACACACACACATGCTACAAAAAACCCCTCACACTCAGGCTATTCGGTGCAGCTTCCAAACACAAGTAAACAGCAGCTCACACATAAGCGCTTTAAGGCCGTTGTTGTTGACGTAATGTGGCGCATTTGCAGAGGGGTGTGTGTGTGTGTGTGTGTGTGTGTTTGTGAGACAGAGAGTCCAGAGCAGCTCCTTCTCTCTTCACAGCCCTCGTGATGAAAGAGTCTTTTCTGTGCTGAGTGAACACGCTAACACCCGCTGTCATTTTTCCCTGGTGTCCGGTTCTGGACTCCAAACAGAGCTCCAATCAGTTCTTACCTTTCACCCGAATCTTTCCATACAGCTGTGTGGGAAAATAGGAGAGTTTTAAACGTATCTTTCAGTTCCAGTGTGCAGTGCCCTTGGCTCGGGACATGAATTAAAACGAAGCAGTGTTACACAGGAGCACAGAACCACCGTCTCGCCTGCTGGCGCTCTGACGGTGTGTTTTTCTGTCCGTCTGAATCAGACTTGGCTGACAAAAGGAGAGTAAATTGGAAAGTGCTAAATAGGCCCAAAAGGCTGAGATGAGAAACACGCTTTTTAGAGCTCCAGTCAGAGCATGGCGGTTTTATAGGACAGTCAGAGCTGGGTGATTTTAGAGGACAGTCCTTCTAAACTTTTTACCCAGTGCATTGAAGGGGCTTACAATCAGGTCTCTCAACTTCTGCACTGACAGAGGAACAGAAACATGGTTACGACACTGTAATTGCGTCATCATATCCTCTCTGCTCACATTCCCCTGAGGCAAACAGACGCACACACCTGCAGATACGACCGGCTCGGAGTGAAGCCACCTGACTCAAGTAGTTACTCTGACCTGGAACTTTATCCTGGAACTTTAACCAGGATCTTTATCCTGCAACTTTATCCTTGAACTTTGTCCTGTAACTTTATCTTGGAGCTTTATCCTGGAACTTTATCCTGGATCTTTATCCTGGAGCTTTATCCTGCAACTTTATGCTTGAACTTTATCCTGTAACTTTATCTTGGAGCTTTATCCTGGAACTTTATCCTGGATCTTTATCGTGGCGCTTTATCCTGCAGCTTTATCCTGGAACTTTATCCTGGAGCTTTATCTTGGAACTTTATCCTGAAGCTTTTTCCTGGAGCTTTATCCTGGAACATTATCCTGGACAGTGGTGAGTCATTTTCGTACGGGGTCATTCACCATGTGTCTGTGTGGCACATCGTAAAGCTACTGCAGAGGTAATTACACCTCAGAGTAAACAAATGTAGACCAGAGAACATTCACTTGTCCAGATTAGCTATTGGCCATGACATGGTGAGGTGTTGTTTAAGATGAAGCACTGTATTTCTCCTGGGCAACCGCACTGCCTGGGGAAGCTTTAATATTACATTCCCTCTTTAGGCATTAATAATTAACACATGCAGTGTGGGGTTTGATGAGAGGAACGATTTCCTGTCAGCGCATGGACTCCATGGTAGGCAGCTGAACTGAGATGGTGTCATTAAAAGTGAATCTCAGCTCAGAGGTAACATGGGGAGAAATGGGGAGAAATGGGCAGATCTGTACAGCGGCCTGAGTACACATAGAGAATCAAGGCTAATCGACTCCACCAGTTCAAAAAAGGAGAAAGACTTTCAGCTTAAAAATGAAAGGGAGAGCATGCCAGTTAGAGTGTGTGGAGGACTGTGATTGGCTGGCTGTGGACAGGATGCTTCAGCTCCAAAAACACAAACTTCCACTTTAGGACCAGCAGTGAAAAACCCTCCTGGCTCTCACATTTGCTCTCTCTCTTCCTCTCACTCTCTCAATCTCTCTCTCTCTCTTTCACTGCTTCTCCCTTTAGATTCTATCCAGAGGGGAAGTGGTTTGCTCTGGTGCCTCTCCCCCAGGAATCACCACGGCGACCGTTACCTAAGACACTAAATGAACAAAACTTCAGCTCTGTGTGCAAGATGGTCTGGGGAAAACATCTCCTGATGGAGCAATCAAATCACAGGATGAGAAAGAGAAATGGAGAGGGATTGAGATGGAGGAGGCCTGGCGAGAGAGAGATGGAGAGAAGAATGAAGCAAAAGATGAAGTAAAGATACCAGAGAGAGGGGACGATGGTGTTGTATGGTTGAAACAGACATGAGAACATGGACTGTCCCCTCAACCACCCTCTGCAGTGAAATGCTACACCTGTCTCCTTTCAGTACGATCAATACTGAAGAGCATCAGAGAGGAGACCAGCCAGGGGGCAGTGAGGAGCAGCAGGGTTGATCCAGTGTTGGGGGTCAGTGAGATCACAGCAGGGTTGATTCAGTGTGGGGGTCAGTGAGATCACAGCAGGGTTGATTCAGTGTGGGGGTCAGTGAGGTCACAGCAGGGTTGATCCAGTATGGGGGATTAGTGATATCACAGCAGGGTTGATCCAGCGTGGGGGATTAGTGAGATCACAGCAGGGTTGATCCAGTGTGGGGGATTAGTGAGATCACAGCAGGGTTGATCCAGTATGGGGGATTAGTGATATCACAGCAGGGTTGATCCAGTGTGGGGGATTAGTGAGATCACAGCAGGGTTGATCCAGTATGGGGGATTAGTGAGATCACTGCAGGGTTGATCTACGGGGACGGGTTATCTGACAGATATTTTCCTGTGCCATGTAGAGACAGGTGAAGGAACAGGTAGATGGGTAGATCAGACCTGAGAAGGTAGATCAGACCTGAGAGAGTAGAGCAGACCTGAGTGTTGCTGTGCTGCTCCACTGTGTTTGAAGTTTCTCTAAACTCATGGTAAGACCACAAAATCACCACAATGATGCAACAACAAACACTTTATTTTAATCACATATTAACTCTTAATTGAGCAGTCAACTATGACAAACTAGTTATGACCTGTCCGTTGATAAGAACGTTTTTTTTGCGCCCACACACACAGATGCGTAGTGTTAGAAGCAAAGCCAGCCCAGACATACACTGCTTTTGTTTTCTTGCTCTGTGTATACGGTTGTGGTTCTTAGAATTTCAGAGCGTCTATAAACAGCATGGCTTGTTTGTTATTGTGAGAGAAAAAAAAAAAAAACATCAGAGCATGCTACCTCTGTCCAGACCAACCTGACAGGAGCGTCTTCCATGCACCTTGCTGTCTCCACGACAACAAAGAACGAAGCCAATGGCATTCTCCAGGATGTGCCATGTCTGACACCGCTGACCTCTGACCCCTTCAGCCCTCTGAAAAACAGGCTCCAGCCCAAGGGAGAGAATCTGAAGGTAAACACGCCAACAGCAGGTGGAGCTTACCTAGTACTGCAGAAGGAGCTTCGTGGTAATTCTCTCACACAAGCATGTTTGATGTTTAAAACAGCGTGGACCAATAACAAAAAAACAGAAGTGCTATGCGTACATCCAGCCTGAACTTCCTGGAACAACACCATTACAGAGGAGACATGAGGGCATCAGCACCAGCAGGAAGTGACAACATCGGAGCAGAACTGAACACACGGCACCCGTTTACACCCGTACTGCACATCCCAGCTAGTAAATACTACAGTGGGAAAGGCATGCTTGACAGACAATAGAGAAAAAACAAGACACAGATTGATCGAACAAACACCGGGTGAGAGAAGGAGAGAAGGAGAAGCGAAAGCATCAGAAGGTGGAGGAGAGGTGCATGCAGGGATAGCTCCTGCCAGCGCACACGCTGAGGGGGAGCTGCCGCTCTGAGTGATGCTGCCATACTGAAGCTCGCCGCCAAGCTTCTGCAGGTGGTCCTGTCGCCACGGAAACCGGCCTAAATTGCTGCCATTCATTAGATGGACGCCCAGCTGTGAGCACGCTCAGATGCCTGGCATGCTGAGGCCCCGCCCATCCGTCGCTGTCATCAGCTGCCACATCACTGACAGAACCTTAATTATGCCATTAATTAATGAACCGCTGGACTTGCCCACATATTTGGAGGAAGTTATGAGCAAAACACACATCACACACACACATACGCACACACACATACACACACACACAGACACCTCACACACACAGACACACATCTCCCATACAGACACACACCTCACACACCTCACATACACACACATATCTCACATACACACACATACACATCACTCACACACACACACGCACACACACACACACACAACACACACACACACACACTAAAATTAGCTGTTTTGAATTTGCATAACATTGAATGCCCCCAGCTCTGTCTTTGCATGTCTGTTTGAAGGTTTGTTGCCTAAACACAGTGAGTGAAACAGATACTAGCCCTTAACCCTTAAAGCTCCATCTGCCCTTTGTCCTGCTCTGAACACAGATCCCATGTTTCCATACACACAGCTGTGAACATAAATGCTTCATACACACACGTCATAAGCACACGTCAAACAAACAGGTCACACACACAAGTGTGAGCACATCATACACATATACCATACACACAGGTGTGAACATGTCATACAGACAGGTGTAAGCACTTCATACACAAATATCACACACACAGGTGTGAACACATCACATATACAGGTGTGAGAACTTCAGACACACAGACTTCATATTTGAAAGAACCAATAGATACTTTTCTAGTTATTGCGATTCCTGACTGGGTGTTTAAATCACTCTTTGTCACAGTAATTAACAAATAAACAAACACACACACACACACACCACACCAGCTCCTAAGATTTCTTCCCCTGGTCCCAATTATGCATTGTTTGTTTTCACTGCAGACTTCTGAATAGTTGAGATTGCGTTTGATAATTAGGATAGAGGTGAAGCATATGTGATTAAACGCTCTGTGCTCGTTCTCAAGAGAGCTGCCGTGGAGGGCCCTGCTCTGCAGGCCTCTCTGATCCGCTCTGCGCTGTACTTCATAATAAATGGCTTTGCTGTTTGATGCCATGGGGGTAAAAGCCTGTGTCCATGGTCTCAGGGTGAGGAAGTTGACTAAAAGTAGCATTACCAATTAAAACCAGCACAGGGCACCAGAGACAGAAAGTGTGAGATACAGACAGAGAGAGAGAGACAGAGATAGATAGACAGAGAGTGAGAGAGACAGAGATAGAGAGATAGAGAGAGAGAGACAGAGTGAGAGAGACAGAGATTTAGACAGAGAGTTAGACAGAGAGTTACAGAGAGACAGAGCGATGGAGAAAGAGAAAGGCAGAAAGTGAGAGAGACAGAAAAAGAGACAGAGAGAGAAGGAGAGAGAGACAGAAAGAGACAGACTGAGAGGGAGACAGAAAAAGAGACAGAGAGAGCAGCTTTTACACAGCAGAAGAAAGGGATATACAAGCAGAAAAAAGTGAGAGAGCAACAGAGAGAGAGAAAGGGGGAGAGAAGGGAGGGCACTTTATCAGGCCCAATGCCCTCTCCCACAGCAACCCTCAATCCTGGTCCAGGTGATCTCTGCTCATTAGTAACATTTAATATTAATGGAGACTAGCAGCAGTAAAACTCCCTCTACACGCTCCAGGGCACAGCAGAGAAACGGCAGCGCAGATCTGGGCGTAGTCACGTGTCCGCATGCCGTGTAAACACCACCGCGCCCAGTCCGGTCAGGGTGGAGCAGGTGGAGCAGGTGGAGTCAAGCAAAAAAGCTGAACTTCCACCTCGAAAAGCTAAAGGAAAATAGTTCTTAAAGGAGCTCATCTTAACCTGTTAATGACTTGTCATAACATTTTATTAGTCGGTACAATTATATTTGAGTAATAATAATAAAGGAGCTTGGCTTTCTATTTAGTTCCGTTCTTCAGAGGTGAGATCCAGTAACCTTCTTCTCATGCCATAATTGTCTATGAAAAACAGTAGATGAATGATCCAAGCGTCAGATCTCTGTGATGTGTGGTGGTGGTGTTCTCCACGGATGGTGCACTCAGTGGTAGCGTGAAAACGAGCTGTCGTTGGTAGAAGCTGCACTGGATGTTTCTGGGGTTTGATAAGCCTCATTGATGTCCTGTTCATCCGTATAACAGACAAAATCAGCTCCCTGAGAGAAACACGCCTCCTGTGAAAGCCACAGGCAGTGCCCCAGTTCCTCCGGGCTCTGCTGTTCCACGTGCCTCGGTGGGCGTGATGGTTAGCCGTTTAACTAGGTGGGTCTCTCCAGGTACGGCAGCACGTGGGGAACCAGCCGAGCTGTCCCCGCGGGTCCCGCTGCCGGCGGCCTGCTCTCAGCTCCGCTGTGCACGGAAGGACGTTGAGGTGCAGCGCAGCGGCTGTCTGCTGGGGAGAAACACAGCTACCGCTACTACTACTGCATGCGCTCGTTAAATCCTACAGCTCGCACTCGTTAAATCCCTTTAAACGAGGGGGTAACGCATCAGCAGACTCCCGCCGCACCACCTCGTGCACAAACGTGTCCGTTCTGATATTCTGTTTGATAGCTGCGCACGTGCAGACGGACGCGGCGAGCAGAACACGATGGGGATGAGAGGCCGTTTGATCGGTGCGCTGCCAGGAGGGAGGACGCCCCCCCACTGCTCCTCCCTCGGTGGGTCGGCATATGCTAACCAGCTCTCTCAATAAACTACAGCATTGAAGGAGAAGCTTCAGAGCGGAGCTGGTGTTGTCTCACGACACAAAACATTAAAACACCACAATAAACTCCGACACAGATTGTGTGAAAATCCATGTGTCCTTGTGTTTAGATCTGAGGAGGAGACAGTAAACAATGAGGATCTACAATCTGCCTTGCAAAACAAACCGATCCAAACACAAGTCAACAAGAAAATCTCATCAGTGTATATTTTTGAACTAAGCGCTAAAAGGAAATGCTGTTTACTATGGTAACGCACAAATGCACTTAAGAAGCTCGAGATGGGAAACACTCATAACCATGAAGATGACATTTGCTCCCAGTCTGGATAAAGTGCTCTGGGAGATTTACATATGCACTCGACATCCGCCCTGTAATTTCTAAATCACATTATCATCCGTATTTCAGTTCCTCCCTCACCCTGTGACCAAGGGCTCAATATTCAGAAAAATAACCCAGGAACCACTGGACAAGGAACACTTTGGTCTGAATAATAGTAAGTGACTTAAACGATCAGATTTTTATGTAATATCCCTGGAGGTACATTTCATGAAATTAGGGCTGCAGTAGGTAATGTCACTGACATTGTCGACATGAAATATGTATCTGTGAAGCTTTTCATAATGGAAGTATCATTCCTGAAGAAAGGCAAATGCCTTTTTAACCACATTGTAGTTTTTAGAGGAAAGTGTGAATTAAATGTTTACTTGGACTGCAGGATTTTTAACTATCACTGGAACAAATCAAAGTCATACAGAGTCATCTTTCATAGAAGTAGTTCAGCCATGGAAGCACTCAGACTGTAAGTTCAGTACTTCAACCATGGAAACGCTCAGACTGTAAGTTCTCAGTTCAGTAATTCAGCCATGGAAGCAGTCAGACTCTGGTTTCTCAGTTCAGTAGTTCAGCCATGGAAGCAATCAGATTGTAAGTTCTCAGTTCTTCCTGTCTCTAGACTTTCTTGCATTCTGATTTTTTTCCAGGCCTTCTTCATAAAGAGTTGTCATGAAAACCTAAGCCAAATTCCATGAGTTTGTGTTGGAATGTCTGACCACAGATGTCTGATCTCGGATGTCTGATCTTGGCTTTTCCCCATAGTGAGCTTCAAACTCACTATCACCTCAGGTGTAGCACAGGTGTAGCTCAGGTGTAGCTCAGCTGAGGTGGCAGTGCAGCAGTAGCTCCTCCCTTGTAACGGCTATGGTATATCTGGTGGCTTGCCGTACTTCGGGGGCAGTGTGGCCCTCCTGTGGCCCTACACAGAGTAACGGGGCAGTCGTGTTGCCAGGCTCTTGGGAAGACTGCAAAAAAACTCTCTCAGCAATGACTCATACATAACACTCTGGAGTAGAGCTGCTCTGTATTCTCTACAGAGAGCTGGTCCCATGACTCAGCTGTAGAGCTGTATTCTATACAGACAGCTGCTCTGTAATCTCTACAGAGAGCTGTTGTCATGACTCAGCTGTAGAGCTGTAGTCTTTACAGACTGCTGATTCAGGCTGTGTGGTGGAGGCACTTCTAATGTCTTTACCACCACCAGACCCCTGCTGGAGTACTGGAGTCTCATCCCAGCAGGCGTAGAACTGTAATAATTCTAGCTGAGCTCCAAACATCTCTGAAGTGCCTTCACCATTCTGTTGCTGGAGGCAGGGAGGCAGTGTCTGCAAGGGAGGTGGTCTCCTTTCAGGGGCCACCATTGTAGCAGGCTCTCTCAGCTCATTGGTTACCTAGTGAAGCAGTGACTCTCCATTTTCTCAAAGCAGTGACTCTCCGCTCTCACACTCTCTGTTCAGTTCTTGTATCTCTATGCCAGTCTGTGAGTTTCTTTGTTATATCAGACATTCTGTTACACCTCCCACACCAGTGTAGCCACGCCTTCCACACAGGTGTAGCCACGCCTCCCACACAGGTGTAGTCACGCCTCCCACACAGGTGCATTCAAAGTGGTCACATAGTGAAAAAAACAAAAGTGGCAAAGCTAGAGAAGAATTTTTATATATTCTATTGTTTATTTAGCCTGCGGACAGCCCCCTCATATTGGAGGACCTGTAGAACTTTGTTAATTGTAATACATATCTTATAAATATGCGAGTCTATGAGGTCTTCAGTATGAGGGAGGACTCAAAGAAAGAAATATGGTCAATAACAGCAAGAAAGACAAAAATAAAACCAGAAAAAAACAACAGACAACAACAAAAATAAAAACAGACAAAAATAACAACAAAAATAAAAACAGACAAAAATAACAACGAAAATAAAAACAGACAACAAAAATAACAACAATTTGTCAAAGAATCAAAAGGAAAGGGGGAAAAACCCAAAATATAAACATATTGTTTATACATATTTAACATTCAGCACTTACACATGAGAGTATCCAAAATTTAAAGACGATTAATAATTACGTCACCATTATTTGACGTGTGTGTATGTGTATTTGTGTGTGTCTCTGTGTATGTGGCTGCATTAGGGGGCATGTGGATCTGTGTGTGTGTCTGTGAACTTTTGTTTATCTGTGTGCATCGAGGGGTATTGTGGTATCTGTGTACGTCTGTGTGCAGAGATGATTTTCACTGAAGGTGTAGTGGAGTAGTTGTATATGTATGAATTATTAAGAAAGCTGAGATTACCAGTTAGATTATTATTAAATGGCGGAAGCTGGTTCAGGGAGGTTTGTTATCCTTCACTGGGGTGAGTTGCACTCAAGCTGCTGCAGGATACATTGACCAGGTCAGGCTGAATTTGCTGGATTTGTCTCTTAGTGAAGGTGAAAGGTGTTCCACTGATAGATAATCCATGAGTAAGTTTTTCCAGTGAGTGATGTCAGTAGTCTTTTAGTTCATCAAGATTTGGGTTTTTTGGGAGATGATTACTGTTATGTGAAGAAATGTTTATTTGAGGGGGGGGGGTTGTTAACCTTACTGTTGAAACTTCTAACATACACAATGATGGAAGGGTGAGATTTGTTGATTCAAAATTGTGGTTAATTGATCAATAATTTGTATCAATAAAGTGTTTAATGTACGTACAGTGCCATATGGCATGAGTGTAGTTATCAGGGGTGTTTAGTGAGCAGAGTCTATGAATTCCATTTGGACTCATTTTTGTCCTGTATACTCTATGAATAATCTTGCATTGTATTGAAGAGCCGATTAGCACTATTAGATAGTAACTAAATAGAATTTAGGCTGATGTTTATTTGTAGTGGAGATTTTAACGAAGTATGAAATTGGGGAGAAAATTCAGATATTTAATCATTTTTCATTTTTGTCACGGTTGCCGCTCCTCCCTCGTCCTGTGTGTGTGTGTGTGTGGGGGGGGGGGTATTAGGGGTAGGAGTGTTATTAATATTCCTTTTTTAATGGTGAAAGGCCTGTTCTAAATGGCTGTTTAGTTTCCCTTCTAGGGACATGATCACGTGGGAGACTAGACTGATGTGTAGAAACAAAAATAAATCAGGAGAGTGTGCACTGGACAAACACAGTGCAGGATGAAAGTATTGATCACAAACCATATTTGTGTTGTTTTTTTAATTGTATTATGTGAAATAAAAGAGAAACATGTTCTGGATATTCTGTAATTAAGGCACATTCCAGGGCATTGGTGCCACACTCAGTAATGACGCATTTGGTGAGAAGAGCGAGATTGATTACAGGCAAATGCATTATCGGAGTCCGTTAGACTGTCCAGGGTTAAAAAAAACCCCAGATTGAAACATGATAAGAAACATGACATGAAAAGAAACAAAACAATGAACAAACCCGTGAAATACATGTCAAACATCCAACAATTGAATGCGACAACAATCACCAGTAACAAGAACCAAAAAGGGGCGAAGCCTGAATACAAAACGTATGCAAGGAATGATGAGAAACAGGTGAAAACAAGGAAGGAGAAAACAGGTATACAAGGACCAAGAGAACAGAGACAAGGGAACAGACACTGAAACAGGGATGATGGCAGACAAGAAGAGAAGAGACAGAAGCTGAAGTTACAGGAGCACAGACGAATCAGAGCAAGACACACAGGATAACAGGAGCAGACATAGAACCATAACCAGAGGAAAATCAACCAGGATGAAGGCAAAAACACAAGAGGAAGGATGAAGAGGCATAACATAGAGCGACACTGCATGAGGTACCAGTGGTGGTGACACAGGACGAGGACAACATAAGACCAACAAAAACCAAGCAAAAGACAATAGAACGGGAACCAAGACAGACAAAGACACCAGAAAAGAGACAACACAGGGCACAGGAACAAAAACAGACACCAGCACAGGGACAACACAGGGCACAGGAACAAAAACAGACACCA
>JAOXYF010000018.1:358155-374486 GCA_028565775.1 Sternarchorhynchus goeldii | reverse complement strand
AGTACTGGTGGATGTGTATCACACACAGTACTCCTGGATGTGTATCACACACAGTACTGGTGGATGTGTATCACACATAGTACTGGTGGACATGTATCACACACAGTACTCGTGGATGTGTATCACATATAGTACTGGTGGATGTGTATCACACACAGTACTGGTGGATGTGTATCACACACAGTACTCCTGGATGTGTATCACACACAGTACTGGTGGATGTGTATCACACACAGTACTGGTGGATGTGTATCACACACAGTACTCCTGGATGTGTATCACACGCAGTACTGGTGGATGTGTATCACACATAGTACTGGTAGACATGTATCACACATAGTACTGCCTGCAGTTGTCCCTCTCTAACTCGATCAGCTGTTAGAACTCAGCGGTCTGACAGGCTCAGGCAGGACACTGAAGGACTGATGAGCTCACTGGGTTTCTGGCAGGCAGGGAGTCGCCAGCCCATTAAAAACCTCCCCACTCCTTTTTCTTTCCTACTCTCTCTCTCTCTCTCTCTCTCTCTCTCTTCCTGAACACGGATGCTTCCAGCAAGGACGCTGACATACCAGTCCATAGAGGTACGCTTAAGCTCCTTGACCTGAATGTGTGTGTGCATGTGTTTGTGTGGGTGTATGGGGTATGTGTGTGTTTGTGCATGCATGTGTGTGTGTGTGTGTGTATGTGCATGCAGCTTTGTGTATGTGTATATGCATTTGCGTGAGCATGTATGTGTGTTTGTGTTTGCATGTTTATATGTGTATGTGTATGTATATTTGTGTGTATGTGCATGTGTGTGTGTGTGTATGTGCGAGTGTGTTCTTTCTTCCTCTAACCAAAACTGGTGCACTGCAGATGGGAAACTAACCCTGCCCTCATTTCGAGGTCTGGTACAATGTACTGCAGTTAGTGGACGCTGGGATGGGTGGGGCTTAGTAAGCTCCACCCCCAACATACACTCAGCACAACCAGATGGACTTAATGAGAGAAGAGTCCTCCCTAGAGGCAGGTCAGACACCCGGTAACCACGGCTACTCGTACATCTCTCACATCCTGAATACTGAAGGCAGCTTGGGGAATGAAGAAATTGAGCATTATCTGGAGAACTGTTTATACAGGCAGTGTGGCATGGCTCTGGAAGGCCTACAGAGAATGTGTCCTCCTGTCACAGATGTCCTGTGTTTGATGCCACCTGCATGTCCTCCATAACACTGATAATGCAGAAGCGTATGCGGAAAAGGATCACCCGAGCTAATATGAACCTCTGTCTCGACACAGAACAAAGAAGGCTCATTTCACTGATACCCCTTAACGTAGTTTTCTTCTATTACAAACCTTGTAAGTTTTAGTTGTGGAACATAAATGTATGATACCACATGAGCAATAGGCTGTGACAGTACTTCAAGATGCACACTTCAAGGTCTCAAATACTTGAAAATAATCTTTTGAGAAAGAAAGCACTTAATATAAATATAGTAAGGAGTGAGAGTAGGCAGAACACATGAGCAACATTTACTGTGGACAGTGAGTCACAGCCATTAACAGTCATAACACAGCCATTAATAATCATACCACTGCCCTTAATACAGTCATAACACAGCCTTTAACACAGTCATAACGCATCCATTAACGTAGTGATAGCACAGCCGTTAGCACATTCAGAACATATTCATTTACATACTGATAGCGCAGCCGTTAACACAGTCATAGCACAGCCGTTAACACAGTCATAGCACAGCCGTTAACACAGTCATAGCACAGCCATTAACACAGTCATAGCACGATCCACAGCCATACAACTCAAAGTCAATGAAATAAGACCAGAGCACATGATGAAAACTCAACTAAATACGTGAAACACAGATTTACAACAAAACAACAGCACAGGGGAATAAATACAAATACAAAACTGTAATACAGAAGTTAACAACAACATGAAATGTACTGCAACACAAAACCACAGAAGCAAACCCAGACAGGAGAACACAGAACGCTGTCAAATTAGTGAACATAAAGACACAGGACAGGCTAGTGAAGAGCAGGAGTAAACAAAACATGAGACAAGGGCAGAGACAGAAAGAAAGCAAAAACAAAACCACATGGTGTTTAATATCGTGGGAATCATGAGGCCAAAGGTGACAATAAACACTAAGTGGTCTCTTTAACAAATCCTTTGCCAGGAAAAGTCAAGAGACATTTCTGTGAATATTGCAATAATAATTACTTATGAGAAACTCTCAAGGTTTGCCATATCATTAATATATTACTTATATCATGCACCCTGCTTTCAAATCAAAAGAGATTAAAGACATGGCTGCAGGCAAGGCCAGATTTTGCCGTTTTCACCAAGAGAGCAAGCAGGAGCAGAGATGCTGAGATCCAGTGTTCCTGCACAGCTCTGCTCCAGAGAAAAGCTGAGATCCAGTGTTCCTGCACAGCTCTGCTCTAGAGAGATGCTGAGATCCAGCGTTCCTGCACAGCTCTGCTCTAGAGAGATGCTGAGATCCAGTGTTCCTGCACAGCTCTGCTCCAGAGAGATGCTGAGATCCAGCGTTCCTGCACAGCTCTGCTCCAGAGAGATGCTGAGATCCAGCGTTCCCGCACAGCTCTGCTCCAGAGAGATGCTGAGATCCAGCGTTTCCACACAGCTCTGCTACCGAGAGATGCTGAGATCCAGCGTTTCCACACAGCTCTGCTACCAAGAGATGCTGAGATCCAGCGTTTCCACACAGCTCTGCTACAGAGCAGCTCTGTGAAGGCACTTCGACCTCGATTATTACTGCACAGCTGGAACCTAAGAGCCTTATTCTCTCTAACACATCCTTCCACCAGGCTCACTATAAATGTTTCATTTAAGTGCTTGATATTTTTAATGCCATTTACTGTCTGATGAAAGCATTTCAGTTCACCTCTCTGGAAGTATTTTTCAGCCAAAACCTGGTTAAAAACAATCCGTCTGCTTCATAACATTATTGATCTTTTTTTAAATAAATTTTTTAATGTTTGTTTAAGATATTTTTGGGGATCTGCTTTAGTATCAGGGAAAGCCAGGAAGTGTCCAGATTGGCAATATGGAGGATTTATTAATCTAAACGCCCCCATATCAAAACAAACCTGGTCAGGCGTCTAACCGCCTCTGTGGAGAGGGGACAGCCAAGGAGCTTCTGCTGCCACCAAATGCTCACCAGATGGTAAAGAACATAAATACATCTGGAAGCGTACGAGTGTGTGAGGGTATATTAGGACGAGGATCGAAGCCGAATGGAGGAGCAAAAATATTAAAACGGCATCTGGGAACAATAACAGAGCAAGGTCACCCTGAGTTATACGAGGAGCAGAAACTTTCATGCAGTGCAAGATAATGGGGCACTGCTGGTCTAATTTTAGACTAATTTATGGTATAACCTTTGGGCAAGAGAAATCCAGCATTATAATATGGAACAACACAGTTATCTGGTCGCTAGTAAATTAGTTTGAAATGACTGAACATGAATATTGTGCCTGAGCAATGGATCCCACACGAGAGAGAGAGAGAGAGAGAGAGAGAGAGAGAGAGAGAGAGAGAGTGTGTGTGTAAATGATCACCTCTCTGACTCCTCTGGCCTTGAGGTACTGATGTCACTAGAGAGTGAATGGTGTTAATGAGTAGGGCTGGGATTGTTGGAAATGAAGCATGAGCATACCTGCATGTGAAAGGGGGTGGGATATAGAGGTCACATGCATGTGAATGTTTTGGGGGGTGATTAGTCCACCCGCCTGTGGTTGGAGGAGGAGAAGGTTAGTCCACCTGTGTGGGAATGGGGGGGGGGGGTTACTCCTCTGTCTTAGGGTGTTTGACCTCTGTCGTGTTGGCTGGAAGCAGTGTAGTTTGGATTCAGATCTGTCGTTCTGTAGATAGGAAGAATGCTTTTGTCTGAACTTAAAAACTTTTTGTTTTTGAACTTAAAAAAGTCAAAAATAAACAACAACAACAAAAAAACAGCTGGTGTAGCTTCACCCTGACACCAAGCTTGGTGTAAAATCTCACTGCTGGTAGTGATGATCTTTAATGAACCTGCTAATACTGGTGTGATCTGGTGTGACCTGTCTGTCAGTGACTGATACTGCCCTGGTGTGACCTATCAGTGACATCTCTCCATGTTCATTCACATCAGAATCTCCAGCACTGAATTAACACCCAGAGCGAACACAGGAAAGCGCGAGATTATTGCCTGACTTGACAGCCTTCTTGCTGGTTGTGGCTGGATTAAAGAACAAACATACAGACATCTGGAGCAAGTGCTGCTCACACTGTCCTGTGTGATGTTTAAGTGGACAAACTCCCCCATGCTCTCAGCACAGAGAAGACTCCCTCAGACTCCCTCAGACTCCCTCAGACAGCGAGGGAAGCCCTCTGCTTATTTAACCGCCTACTCTCAAACTTTGACATATTATGATTGTATTAATTTTGTTATTTGTTTACCCAGCATTGAAAGGGGTAGCTTTAGGGTTCACTCTATTGCTACAATATTATTGTTCTCTAATGGCAGCTCTATTATCCAGTAACTCTATTGTTCTCTCATCATTAATGATTAATGATATAATTATTAATGATTAAATGTAAAATGTCTTATATAATGCTATTGGACATTTGATTGGATGTCTGGCTTTTTTTGCTTAAACAAAGTGAAAATGTTCTGGGTCTCACCACGTGAACTGTTCAGCACACTAAGGAAAGGCGTTTCTCTCGAGTGGTGTGTGTTCATTAGCTGGTAACACATGGCTCCACACAGCAAACACATCCATCAACACCTCATCACGAAATAGCTCTGATTCTTCCCAGGGATTCTTCTGCCCTGATAACTAATGAATACATTGATTTGGTGTTCTTGCTGCTTAAATTCACAGCACAATCAGCCAGAGGGTGGATTGTTTCTTAAGGAGAAACAGGTTAGGGTATGTTTGATCTGGAGGGTTAGGGTTAAGGTCAGGGTAAGTTTGATCTGGAGGGTTAGGGTTAGGGTTAGGGCATGGTTGATCTGGGGTGTTAGGATATGTTTGATCTGGGGGGTTAGTGTTAGTGCAGGATTCTGTAAAACATTATTTTTACATGTTACATTTTTATGTCTTCCAACAATGTCTTGCAAAAATTAGCGGTCATTTGTGAACACACTCACATGCACACACACACACACACGCCACACACACGCACACACTCACACACACACACACACAGACTCACACACGCATATGTATGCACACACACATATGTATGCACACAAAGCCTTAGGTCTGGTGGGTTAGGATATGTCAGCAGCAGCCAAAGTACCAGCTGTGTGTGTGTGTGTGTGTGTGTGTGTTTCAGCAGGCCTGTGAAAAACTGTTATCAGGACCAGCCTTATCTCAATGTACCATGGTTCTGTCCAAAATGTCAGACTGAAACACACACAGATACACACACTCACATACACACACATACCACAAACACCTACCCAACCACACACACATACACCCACCACACACACACACACACACACGTATGCACTCACACATTCACACACACACACACACACACACACACACACACACACATACACACACACACACACACATACATCCACCACACACACACACGTATGCACTCACACATTCACACACACACACATATACCCACACATCCCCCACTCTCTCTTTCCCTCTCTTTCTGTTCCCAGTGCCTGTCTCTGAGTCCTCCGCATACTGCAGTCCAGCAGAGACAACAGGAGAAACAGGACAGCATGTTGGGACCTAGACATACAGCAGTAAGTGAGGGGAGGAGTCAGAGTGCCAGAAGGAGGGGCCTGGGCATCAGAGGGAGTGGTCAACTCTGTACTTTTTCTATTGGAATGAGAAGAAACTGCAGCACTGTAAGACATTTTTTATCAGTCAATGAATCAAAAAAGAAACTACACATACAAAAAAGAAACTCTCTGCACACACACTTTATAAAAGAATATTTATTTATAATAGAATCTTTATAATAGAATATTTGTGCTGTATCACCTAGCTATTATCCAGACTGTTTCTTTATATATGGTTTATATATTCCTGCATTAGACAGTCAGTCATCAAAATCAAAGGCTCATCATTTTTAAAGAGATCAAGCGATGTTTGTCCATTAAAGATTAATAACAAGTTAAGTATAGGAAATGAACCCTCCTTTTCTCCATCTAAAGATTTGTTTAATCTTCAACTAATAAAGTCTCTTTGATCCCTCCTGCCCTGTAATCAGACTGAGTTCTCCCTTATCGCCTCCTCTCCTGCTCCCCACAGTCTGATTTGATTTCTGTTGACATAGCATTACAGAACCCCTGTGTCTTATCTGCACTAATTGGCCCAGGTGGACTAATTTGGCATCTACAGTCATTTCTGTGTTGGTTTCCATACAGACGCCGTTTCTCTGGGTTTGTGTTCCACCTTTAGTGGTTTCTTCAATACTTTCTCTCGACTCTTGTCCTTCCTTGGTGCACTTTCTCATTCTTTCTCAAGGCTGTTAGTTTTCTGTTGGTTTTCAGTTCCTACTGGGTCTTGGTTATAACGATGAGGTTTGAACAATATGATGAATGTTAATGTGTGGAGGTCGTGCACAAAGGTTCTCAACAGCTTCAGCCAGTAAACTGACAGCCAGTAAGCAGTAAGGCCCCTCACACTCCCCTACACACACCTCCTCACACGCCCCCTCACACTCCCCTTCACACACCTCCTCACACGCCCCTTCACACACCTCCTCACACTCCCCTCACACGCCCCCTCACACGTCCCCTCACACTCCCCTTCACACACCTCCTCACACGCCCCTTCACACGCCCCTTCACACGCCCCCTCACACGCCCCTTCACACACGCCTTCACATGCCCCCTCAAACTCCCCTTCACACGCCACTTCACACTATCCCTCACACACCCCTTCACACACGTCACACTACCCTTTACATTCCCTCTCACACACGACTTTACACTACCCCTTCACACACCCCTCACACGCCCCTTCACACTCCCTCTCACACACCCCCTTCACACGCTCTCTTTACACGGCCCTTCACATGCCCCTCACACACCCCTCACAACACCTCACACACCCCTCACACGCCCTCTTTACACGCCCCTCACACGCCCCCTCACACTCCACACACCCACTCATACGCCCTCTTCACATGCCTTATGCACATCCACATGTTCACAAGGAACCACGGTAACATGATTTGTGTTTATACAGAACCACGGCAACCTGCATTGTGTTTATACAGAACCACGGCAACCCGCATTGTGTTTTACAGAACCATGGCAACCTGCAGTGTGTAAATACAGAACCACATGTTTTGTTCATTCACCCTGTGCTTCTTAATAGGCCAATTTGTAAATGGACTTGACTACAGTTGCTGA
Organism: Sternarchorhynchus goeldii; assembly: GCA_028565775.1. Classification (NCBI taxonomy): domain Eukaryota; kingdom Metazoa; phylum Chordata; class Actinopteri; order Gymnotiformes; family Apteronotidae; genus Sternarchorhynchus; species Sternarchorhynchus goeldii. The sequence continues at coordinate 367,086 of JAOXYF010000018.1, read as the reverse complement.
TTGAAAATGTTAAGTGTGTTAAAAATGTTCACCTACCAGGCTGTATCAAGAACATAATTTTAACAATTTAGCCATGATATGCTGTGAATGACCTTTGAACTTGTTACCTCTTGTTGTGCCCCTCCTCCTCTGCTCCTCCCCTCCGTCTCTCCCCCTCTGCCCCTTCTTCTCCTCCTCCTCTTCTGCGCCTCCCCCTCTGCCCCTCCTCCTCCTCCTCTTCTGACCCTCCTCCTCTGCTCATCTCTCTCTCTGCTATTCACCCTCTGACTGTGCCCTCCCCTGAAGCAGGAAGTCCAGGGTCAGAGGTCAGCAGGGGCACTGTACTGTCATCTGGCGCTTTTGTGTTGTTGTACAAAGCCACATTTCTGTTTCCTGTTTAATGCCACGGTTCTTCAGTAAATTTCCTGTTTAATCACTTTGGTTGGGGCTACATTTTATGCTAAATAGCTAAAAGATTTTTAAAATGTGTGCATTGTGTGTAATCATTTTAGCTATTTTTTCTTTCTTTATTGTTTCTTTCTTGATTGTATTTCTTCTGTACTGTATTTATTTTATTGTGTACATATTTTATATACTTCACAATAGCTTTGACTGCAAGACCACTGAAACATGACGGACTGCAGTGTCTAAGTGACAGTGGCTCATCTCTGACTGGGCTGTAATCTCTGACTGATGAGCTATATTCTCTAACTCAAGGGTTGTCGTTTCTAAGTGAACATTTACATGGTGTTTCAAAAAATATATGTAATTGCATGGGTCAAGGATGTAGATTCTTATCAAGATCTTTCAAACCCTTTCCTTCATATCTGAGGGAGAAGAACTTCTAAATGAGAAATGTTCTAGCATGACTGCTTCATCTGAAGTTCTTCTAATGGGAAATGCTTCAGAGGAGCTCTGGAAAACTAATGTGCTAAAACTGTTGTTGGAGATGTGCAAACAAACTGATGTGATGATGTAAATATGTCACATGGGGATGGTCGATTAGGATGTCTGCACCGATCAGCCTAATGGATCAGGAAATAGTCCATCTGTTACCATGGACTGTCTGCTTCAGTCTGGAGATAAAGAAGCCTGTAAATGTTATCTTTTGTGACTAAAATAAACTATACAGGTGAGATTAAAGTGTATTATACAGGTGTGACTAAGTTATACTATATAGTTGAGACTAAAGGGTACTGTACAGGTGAGACTGGTGTACTATTGTCACCAATTCCCCTTCTGGACACTAGAGGTTTACCTCATCAGACTTTATGAAGTATTGCCAACTGGATTAGTGAACATACCGAGCTGTATCTTTGCCCGTTTAATCTCTAGTATCGTGAACCTTGGCTGTTTTTAACCCTCAGTTCCATCCTCTGTTGGTTTTTACCCTTTGGTACCCCTTTGGTGTCTCTTTGAACCCCAGAGGTCACAACTATACAGGTGAGACTAAAGTGCACTATACAGGACTCCATCACATTCTCAGTCATAAGGTTGCTGTGTTGATGTATGAATGAAAATATTCATTTCATCTGAGTAATAGCCCCATATCCTAGATTGTTTGTCTTTGCACATTTCTAGCTCAGGCTCAGTTTCTCATCGTTCGGTGTGGTTCAGTAGCACCCCAGGGTGTGGTGTACGGGGAATCATATGAAGATTAACGTCCTCCTCATGTATGTCTGAGAAAAGCAAAACAAACTGTCACTTTAAAAAAAAAGTTCAAATGCACTTCACTGTGCTGGTAAATCAAACTCTCTCACATCTCTGGCTACACATAGTGTGAAACATCCCCAGCGAGAGAGGCATCTGCTCAAGGGTTTTTTGCTGCAGGTGTCCTGCAGTGTCAGGTCGTGTTGAGGAATTTGATCCACCACTAAGAAATATCTGAAAATTCCAGTTTGGTCCTAGGTGATGATGTGCTTCAAATCAGTTTTCATCTCCATGGTTAAGCCAGTCCTCTTGGTGCATTCAGGATACTGGTCCCAGAGCAGAGTAGAGACACATTTCCTGCAGCTGGGCATACGGCAGAACCTGCAACAACATGCCTACTGCTGAATTAAGCACTTTTCTCATTATTAACTGAGGCTTGAATTTTTCTCTCATTATTTCTGATCCACTGGTGAGCACTGGCACATTAAAAAGCTTTTAATCAAACTACAATTGAGTTAGAGACATTAATTAATTAACAGTAGCTTGGAGACATTCACCTGATATGAGGAAGTTAAAGTTTGTTAGCACAAAGCTTATCAAAATATCAAATAGCAGAATGAGATATGGGAGTCTGGGAGTGTTAGCAAAAGAACCCACTGAGGTCTCAGCGTGTATGAGACATGGTGTTGTTTGCAATCCACTCCCTGTGATGGTGAGGTCATCATCACCAGTGGAGACTATACAGTGATATACTTACCGCGACTGACAGCGCAGTAAGAACAGCGTCGATGCTCATGGGAAAGCACGCGCCCAGGTTGCGCTCATAATTCTAGATGTGGGGTTACTCCATCAACAACTGAAAGAAGGGGAAGTTAGAAAATGTGAATAAAAAGATAGAAGGCATGAAATAACGATAAGAACAACAATTATGTTTGATTAAAGCTAACTATGATAATTACAATGTATTTAGGTAGACTGTACCTGTAATTGTGCGATGAACATTTTCAGAAGAACACCCATGAAAAGTACTTGGTGTAGCCTGTTCTAATTGGAGGGAATTTGAGGGTGTTTATAGGCACCCCAAACCAACCTAGACTGGTATCATCCGGTTTTGAGGGACTAATTGTATGTTGCTACATTGCCGGATTCCCCGGAGTAACTGTGAGCAACAGAGTGCTGACATTCAGCATTGATTGTACCTCTTGGTAAAGTTTTGTTTGTAAATATTGGGTTTCTTTTACATTATGGAGGTGGCACTGTTTCTCTGTTTGATGTTGCGGCAAAAGAAAATAAAAGGAATACTGTGCCAGCTGGAACTGGTGGTGTTATGGTGTGTCCTTACCAGTGTCCTTACCAGTGCCTTTACCTTTACCAGTGTCCTTACCAGTGTCAATACCAGTGTCTTTACCAGTGCCTTTACCTTTACCAGTGTCCTTACCAGTGTCAATACCAGTGTCTTTACCAGTGCCTTTACCTTTACCAGTGTCTTTACCAGTACCTTTACCAGTGTCATTACCATTGCCTTTACCATTACCAGTGTCATTACCAGCGCCTTTTACCAGTGCTCTTTACCTTTACCAGTTCCTTTACCAGTGTCATTACCAGTGTCATTACCAGTGCCATTAACAGTGTCCTTACCAGTGCCTTTAGCAGTGTCATTACCAGTGCCCTTAACCTTAACCAGTGCCTTTACCAGTCACTTTACCTTTACCAGTGTCATTACCAGTGCCATTAACAGTGTCCTTACCAGTACCTTTAGCAGTGTCATTACCAGTTCCCTTAACCTTTACCAGTGCCTTTACCAGTGTCATTACTAGTGCCTTTACCTTTACCAGTGTCATTACCAGTGCCTTTAACAATGCCATTACCAGTGCCCTTTACCAGTGCCTTTACCTTTACTAGTGCGTTTACCAGTGTCTTTACATCCTTCTTCCCCCGGGTGCGCTATGTCCTTGTTGGATTGGTTACTCTCCTGCTCTGTGTGGTGTGTGGGCCCATAAAGAGGCAGAATGCTGGCAGGAGTCCGAAAACACAGAATATGATTTTATAGAAAATGAAAGTAACAAACACACTCTCAGGTTACACAGTTACACTGTTACATAGCACAGACATTCATTCATGTGGTGAGTATCACCATGAGGATGAGGGTTCAGAGCCATTACACAGTATAGATGTGGTGAGTATCTCCATGACGACAAGGAGGCAGAGCCATTACACAGTACAGACATTCATTCATGTGCTTAGATTAAAGAGGAACTTTCACCCTCACACTGGTAGAATCTTTGGTACCAACTTTTACCTTTAGGTCCAACATTTCAACCTCATTCTTGACAAAAACATGGCACCAGCCATTTCATTATTAGTTTTAAATATTCTCCTCTGGAATTAATAAACAGGAGTGATTCCCTAAAAATTTGGATCAGCAGATTCAACTACTGTTCCGTCACAATGATGACGTTCCATCAACACACTGCTGTTACATCATTAGCTGCTCATGCTGCACCAACCAATCAGAATCCAAACAGCCACATACATTTTGGCATAGTGTAGATTTAACGAATCTTCTCTCAGCTTAAAGACTTGTTATTTGATGATTTATTATTCCTGCCAGGGGCGTTATGGCTGAAGTAGGGGCTAAAGAAGCCGCACTGTGAGCTGATGCACATAATCCATTACCACTGTTCCCTCTGACATACGGCTGCCTGTAGTGCGCTATCGAAGGAGTGCACTGTAACACTCAAGCCATTAACAATGTTTGTTTCTTTCAGTACCGTTTTACTGAATATATAATAAAACTGTATTTATGTCCTTGCATAAGGAATCAGATTTTTCCTGATTGCTAAAAAAATAAATAATATAATCTGTCACTTGTACCAGTGGAACACAATCAAAGCATTTAGGTGTACGTTTATGTCTGCATGTGTGTGTGCATACAGATTTTTTTTTTCTGCTGCTTCTGAACAGATAATCATTCTTTAATAAAGTGAAGTGATGCGTGTAATGAAATTCGGCTCTGCCGGGGATGACGGAGGTGTGAAAGGCTAATTGTCAGTGGCTGTATCGTAGCATGGTCGTCTCTCAGATAGCGCCGAGAAGATTCGCATCGCACCGCACTCCCCTGTTCTTGCCCAGCAGCGCTCAGTCCTGGCGCTAGGACCTGTCCACTCCTGGCGCTGTGGTTTCGCTGAGGGAGGGAGATTTCCCAGCATTCAGTCCTTGGTAGCTAATTCACACTCATGAGGTAGTGATGACATCACAGTAGTCACTGGAGTCTGGAGGTGTGAACTGGAGGGAACCGGCGGGGGTGTAGTTAACAGGGATGGGGGTCCAGCCTCCCCTCCATCCTTCATAAATGATTTACGAGTGAGATTCATGATTCATGCCAAAAATCTTCCACATGCCTTCTATGAATCATTTTCTTTCCAGTTTAACATGCTCTCTTGACCTTTTGATGTCAGAATGCTAAAATCTGAGTCTTCCTTTCTTAGATGATGATGTGGTTTTGTCTCACAGCTGTAGTTGTTTCACAGCTGTCATAGTAGTCTGTGACCTCATAGGTTCATGATGTCTGCTGAACACGTTCTGGGTTACTACAGACAGCAAAACAGGTTACGGCTCTGCTTCTGTGTTTCCTCCATCTGGACCTGCTCCGTCTGGACCTGCTCTGTCTGGATCTGCTTTGTCTGGACCTGCTCTGTCTGGACCTGCTCCGTCTGGACCTGCTCCATCTGGACCTGCTCTGTCTGGACCTGCACCGTCTGGACCTGCTCGGTTGGGCCTTTCCTGTCTAGTCAAGCAGGTTTGTGCTGCTGCAGACACTTTCAGAACCAGCAGTACTGAAAACGTTGATGACATCTTCAGCGTCTAATTAAGCACCACAATGTATGAAAATTCTATGTATGAAAATTAGTGACAAACCATTAGATGCTCACAAGCCTTTGTAGAAGAACTTAATTAAATGAAAATAATTACCATATAACATCACAATTAGCTTTATTGTTGGTACTACTTGCCTTTGGGGAATTGAAATATAAGAAAACAGTGACGTGAAAGTCTGAACGAGCTGAATGAGGATTAGTGAGTAATGCTCTGCACCCAGCTGGAGGGAGAAAGCGCCTCTCAGGACTCAGCAGGACTGGACTGAGCTTGGCAGGACTGCGAGAGTTGCTGGAATTGCTGAACGCTGTAGTGGTGTCTGACAGCAGCCAGATGCAATCTGCTCCTCCACTCCAGCATACAGGACCTGCTCCTCCACTCCACCATACCGGACCTGCTCCTCCACTTCAGCATACAGGACCTGCTCCTCCACTTCAGCATACAGGACCTGCTCCTCCACTCTGCACTGCAACACACATCTGTTGTGACTGGAGACACAGAGAGAGATGAGAGAACCTCAACCTGGCAAAACTCTCCTCACTTCTAACCTACTTCTTCTAACCTAACATGTGTCTTCTGACCTTCTAACATTAACCTCTTCTTTTTTTCTTTTTTAAAAACATTTTCTTTTCTCCTTTTTTTCCTTTTTTTAAAATAAAAGAACAGATAAATGTCAGGATCGATTGATTGGCTGATGACTTATGTTTGACAGTGTTCTTCCAGGAGAAATCACCAATCAAATTGCAAGTGAAGCTATGAATGCTCTGCAGAATGGACTGACCCTCAGTTAGGTTTGAAAAGCTAACAAAGCTCTTTGGTAACCCTGATTTCAGCAGTGCTGATGTGAAGAATGAATGCTAGAAGCCCTGAGCCATCACAAGATACAACATCTGAGTGCCTTAGCAGACGAAGAGTTACCTTGTTGCCGTGGTTACAAACCTTTTATCGTACAGTTTTGATACTAAACAGAAAGAAGTCTGCATGCATGTTTGGTTTGACTTAATGGAGTAGTATAGAGTACAAGTTTGATAAAAGTTCTCTCTCTCTGTCTTGCTCTCTCTCTCTCTCTCTCTCTCTCACACACACACACATACACACGTGTAGACTGTAATCTGTGATTACCAGAGCAGTTTGAAAGGGGAGATGTGCTAGGGAACAGCACATTCTCTAAATCCCCGTGGTACTGCCTTCCGTTCTCTCATCTGTGCCAGTGCTGAGGGAGCATCTGCATAAACTCACTCCACAATGCCAAACTCCCTCTCCCAGGCCCAGGGGCTTTGGACACAAACACAAGTGCACACACACACACACACACACCTTTGACGGTTTTTGGAGGTGTGTGTATGTGTGTGTGTGTGCGTCCTCAACACTGGTCATGATCCTCTCACACACACACTCCCATGCCTAACAGGAGTTTCAAAGTCTCTCTTTCTAAAGATAGCCACCAGTACAGATGCCAATCTCCCTCACCCTGTAGTGTGAAGATGCCATCCTGAGGTTGCCACCCTTCTTCTTGGCCAGTAGGGACAGCAAAGTCCAGGTACCAGTGCCACTGAATATCAGCCAACCAGCCGATCTCTTCTCTGAGTTCACTGCAGAAAGCAGAGGGCACCGTCCCTTTCACGACAGTGAGTACCAGTGTTCTCCTATCTGATTGGTGGAGGCTGACTGGTTCTCTGTCTGATTCGTGGAAGCTGGTGAGTTCTGCCATCTGATTGGTGGCGGTTGGTGAGTTCTCCCATCTGATTGCTGGAGGCTGGTGGGAGTCTGACAGCAGCTGTGATCCTGTAGAACAGTCCAGAATTTCTCCCCTTTCTGGTCTTTTCCTCATTATCTCCATCTTCTTAACCTGGCAGCTCATACGTGGCTGTCTTAATCAGACATTTAAATCAAACGCTGATCAGATTCCTCCTGCTATTGAACACTTACAACTACACTCAGAAACCCAGCTACACAGCTGCTCTCATCCCCCCTGGTGCAGCGAGGCAGAGTCAAATAGTGATGCTAGCTTGATAAGATGAAACGTCATTGAAGACGTGCCGGTAACCTTGTGTAAAATGTTTCAGTGATCCGTTTGGATCATTTATCTTCATGCAGGAGAAGAAAGATCACTTATGTTGAAGGAAGATCACTTATGTTGAAGAAAGATCACTTATGTAGAAGGAAGATCACTTATGTAGAAGGAAGATCACTTATGTTGAAGGAAGATCACTTATGTAGAAGGAAGATCGCTTATGTTGAAGGAAGATCACTTATGTAGAAGGAAGATCACTTATGTTGAAGGAAGATCACTTATATTAAGGGAAGATCACTTATATTAAGGGAAGATCACATATGTAGAACGAAGATCACTTATGTAATTTATGTGGAAGAAAAGTTACTCTCAGAGCTCTTGGTGCAGAAGTCACATCAGAGCTGGGGACTTTAAAAGGTCACTCATCTGTCCCCATGTCTGTGGTGAGTGTTGCTTTAATGCCTTTTGTGCAGTGTATCACTCACAGGTAAAGACTCACCTGTCACATAACCTGCTCCAGATCACTTTAAACTAACTGGACAGATTTGAAAATTAAATGTTATATGATTTTCTTTTCTATGCTGTTGCACTGACAGACTCCTCCCACACTGAGCTACAGTGCAGGTTGGAGGTTCAGGCACAAGTTCTATTTTAGTGTGTGTGTGTGTGTGTGTGTAAGCATGTGTGTATGTGGTGTTTGAGTGTGTGTGTGTGTGTGTGTGTGTGTGTGTGTGTGTATGTGTGTGCTATGTGTGAACTGCCATCTGCTCCTGCAGTGTCCAGCTCTGGCAGGCTTCGTTCTCCCCGCACCCCCAACATGGTGGTCTGTTCCGGAGTGCAGCAGAGCCTCTGGTGGGCCTTGTCCTCCCCCCTCTTCACAACATGGTGGTCTGTTCCGGAGTGCAGCAGAGCAGGAGCTGAAGGCGTGAGGAGGTCATCCTGCTGCACGAGACGTTTGTTCTTCTGCGTGGGGAGTACCGGCCCCTCTATCGCCGTTCACCAGCCTCAGCTACAGTTTTTACTCATTTAATTTTTCAGGCAAAGCAAGTTTATTTATATTGCTGTTTTTAAACACAGCCACAGTTCAAAGTGCCTCACATAAGACAGAAGAATAATAAAGCTTATTACATTCCAAGATCCATGACCTCATGCCCCCCCCCCCCCCCAAAAAAAAACCAAAATACAATTTATTAAAATACAGATAGAATTAACTAAAGTTTGTTTAAAGAAATAAAAGAGAAATAAAAAGAATTAAAATAAATATGATTATTACAAAGTGCATAAAATCAAAACGTAAAGAATAAATTAGGAATTTAAAGGAATAAAAAATTACAGGAACTGAGGGAACAGTGTTTACCCTCGGCTGGAAACCCGGACAAATAAGGATGAACTGAGGGAACAGTGTTTACCCT
>JAOXYF010000018.1:330392-344201 GCA_028565775.1 Sternarchorhynchus goeldii | reverse complement strand
TTGGAATAAGGCTGTAACGTAACAAAATGTGGAAAAAGTGAAGCGCTGTGAATACTTTCCGGATGCACTGTATGTTGTGTAATGTTTTTTGTGGTGTTTGTTTTGGGTTTTTTTGGTGAGCACAACATTTCCAAGGTCTTCACACTGATGCAACAATACAACACAATACAGCAAATATCTTATATTAATGTTTATCTAACAGAATTGGACAGCTACATGAGAGCATGTAGAAGGAGGTTTTACGCTAAGCGAGTTTATTGGAGAAAATCCATAAATCATTCAATAAAGACGAGACAAGCAGACAGTCCAGCCAGCACAAGTCCAGGGTTGGAATGGCCCAACAAAGCGAGAGATGGACATAGTGAGTGTACTGTATATGCAGTTTGTTGGGTGGTTCTGTTTGGTTTTTAATTGATTGATTGATTTGTGTAGAGTATGTTTTCTAATTTCTTGGGCAGTTGAATGCTTTTTCTGGTCTGACAGGCCAGCTAGTCTTGGGTAGAAATTCGGTTCCAGATGTTTTGCAGATAATGACTGTGGCATTCACTGTGGGTGAAGTTACTCTGTAACCTTTTCTAGACTGAACCTTCTCTGAGGTCTTCATGAATTTCCTTAGTTCAAGACATAATGTGCTTATTGAATTGTTGCCCTGGCAACTTGAGTCAGATGATGTTAAAGATAAGTGCCGTTCTATCTTGGCAGTAATCAGGACTGGTAGTGTGCAGCTGACCCTAATTGCCCCTTTAATTGGGCTGATTTACTGATGGAGCAATTATTTTTTTTCAAATGCCAATTTCTCACTTGATTTTGGATTACTTTAAAAAATAAAAGACACATAAAAAGCCCAGTGGCACAAATCTTTTAGGGTTCCAAAGTAAGAAAGTTGTACTCCTATAAAACCCCTAAGACCATTTCACAAAACTGAGTTTATGTTATGCTACAGGTATGTTACTGCTGTGTTATGCTGTAGTTGTGTTAAAGGGTTTTATGTTATGCTATAGTTATGTTATGGTTTTATATTATATGTTATGTTATGGATTTATGTTATGTTATGTTTGTAAGGACAAAGACGACCAGCATTCACGTCTACATTTGACAAAGACCGACAAACAAGGGGTGACATAGACACGCTTAAATGCACTCACACTAGATAATACCCAGTGAAACAGATAACGCTGAATAGACATTCACATGCCACGCCCACGACACACACACACAACGACGCGACGGGAGATTCACCTGTTTCATGACCTTCATCTGAAATCTTCTTTCAGGTGCTTTGAATCATGGCAGAATTGTAGAACTTATGCAAAGCTGTGAACAACAGGTTCCTAAACCTGGGACACTCAAGATTCTCAGTGCATGAAGGAGTGGTGGTGGTAAACCTTCAGTGTATCAGTGGTGTCCTGAATGGAGTGAGCTCAGAGCCTGGAAATGACAAATCTGATCAGAAGTCAGAAAAAGGAGCTAATGAAGGAGATTCCAGAATACAGGAGAAAAGGGGGCTAATGAAAGAGATACCAGAATACAGGAGAAAAGGGGGCTAATGAAGGAAATACCACAATACAGGAGAAAGGTGACTAATGTAGGAGATACCAGAACAAAGGAGAAATAGTGGCTAATTAAGGAGATACCAGAATAAAGGAGAAAGGGGGAATAATGAAGGAGATACCAGAACAAAGGAGGCTAATGAAGAGAAACCAGAATAAAGGAGAAAAGGGGATAATAAAGGAGATACTAGAATAAAGGAGAAAAGGGGTTAATGAAGGAGATACCAGAATACAAGAGAAAAGGGGGCTAATGAAGGAGATACCAGAATATAGGGGAAAAGGTCAGCTTCACGTTCCTCACACCTGTGCTAATTCTGAGCTGTTCCTGATCTATCCACAGCAGACAGGAAAAGGACATTCTGACAACCTGCTGGATAAATCAGGCTGCAGGAGATGCTCTGGAGATATGATAGAGTTTGCTGGGGCGTTAACATACTGCAGGGTTTGCCACAGTTTTAACACTAGCTATACGTACTATTACAAGAAGAGTCAGTTTAAGAACAGACTGTTAACATCTAGATTTCTGGGTGTTTTATCATGTATTCAGTGTAAAATATTCTGATGAACAGTAGACAATCTTCCACTGGAATCTCTGCTCAACTTTAGCTGACATGGCAGTAATTCAGGAAAGTGTGTGTGTTGTGTGGGTGTGTGTGTGTGTGTGCGCATGAGGCTCCTCTAAGGGCCAGGTGGAGTTCTCCACGGCAGTAATGAGCAGGACATCCACACAGCTTTAATATGTGATCAGCAGACACCATCAAACAACCACCATCCTCCACCTAACAGCCATGTGCTTCCTATTAAAGTGCCTGTTAGGATATTTTTTATTTTAAGGGCCCTATAAGATTAGAAGCAATATTCATCACACTCAGGCTGTTAAAGAAAAGAAAAACAATTCAGTCTCCACCAAACATATCCCTTACTTGGTATCTAAGGTAACAATGACAGAATAATGACCGCAGTATAATAATGAGTGTTATTGTGTAATAGAGTGTTATAGAGTGTTATTGAGTGTTATATAGTTTTATAGTGTGTTATGGAGTGTTTTAGAGTGTCATTGAGCGTTGTCTGTGTGTGGCATGGCCCTGCCTCAGAGGTTCTGGCTGGGGTTCGGTGCTGCGTGAACATCCACGCATGTGGGAGCACGGGGCTCTCAGTAACAGAGCTGCGTAGGTCTTCATTCCACACTACCGTGGTACTCCAGAAGCTGGAGTTCCCCCACGCCGTTCGTATGTGTGCTGTTCGACAGCTGAGCCCAGGGCACCAGATACTCCTCTGATGGTTCATTCCAGTGGACACACAAGGCAGATCCACTGTGAAGTTCTCCTGAAAGCGCGGGCGGCTTCGACAAGTCCTCAGACTCGAAGCAGCAGGAACCGGAGCCCTGTTGTCATCTCCCGAAACCTCTGCCAGGACTCGACAGGTAGCAGAAATATCCACACATGGCCTGGAACATGCTAACACAGCACTGATCTCCTGGATCATCCTGGATCATCCTGGATTCAAATACAAATGCATATTTCATCTGCATGGTGATTAGGCTCTCTGTGGCCCAAAGCCACTTCTTCTTCTCTACTCATCTCCAAAGCACACAAACGGACATTCCAGAAAAATCCTTCAGTTTCTTCTGTATTCTTTCACACACAGAAATGAGACTGAGTTTTGCAGACAAAAGGCTGTTTGAATATAAAATCAAGTGGTCGGTCTTTCCCATCACGTTTCCTGTTTGGGGAAACTCTTCCTCAACAACTCTGAATTGTCAGAGCAAATCAAGTGTGTAGAGTGTATAGACACTCAAGTGTGTAGACAGACTGTCTCCCAACCACGCACTTCACTACGCACAAGCACAAAAGCTCCTTTACACAGAAAAGGGAGTGTGAACTGAATATGAGCATGTTTGGAGACAATGGGAGTATTTAGTGTGTGTGTGTGTGTGTTGTAAGAGTGAACATGAGAGCATTTTTTAAACTTTCACTAAAATACAGGTTTATTAATATACTATAGTAAAATTACAAATCAATTATCATTTGATGTTTAATCATTAGTCTTTCACGAACCAAAAATTCAAATGTACAAAAAACATTCATTCATTCATTTATTTATTTATTTATTTATACAAACATACGAAGTGTATATCAACACATTTAACAGTTTTGCAGTGCAATATAGACGTAACAATGAATATTTAGTGGAGGGCTGTTAAAGGGAACACAAACCGCAAGCAGAAATCTGTGAGCATCCTGATCTTCCAAGGGAACATAGCTGATGGAGGGTGATGTCATTTGCAGAGGGTAACATCAACTGGCATGAATTCCAGCCAATAGCAGATGGTCAGCTCAGTGTCCTGCTTTTCACTATTGGATGTCAGGCTTCACACAGATTTGGAGCCGGGCTTTGGTTACCCTCTGACTACTTTAGACTCCCTCAGCTGGCCAGATCTGTGCAGGGAGGCCACACTATGGAAGCCTATTTCTAGCCTGTCAGGATTAGGTTGCACTGCACATGTATTTCCTCTTTTGCCTATAACAGTATAAACAGATGGACACGATAACTAATCTTGTTATTTATTCATATTTTTATATGTTTGGTTTAAAAGGGTTGTGGAGTTGCAGTTTAAAACAAGAACAAACAGTAAGAATGATCCGAGCTGACAATCTTGCATCTTTTTGTTTGTTTGTTTGGCAATAAAAAGCAAGACCAGTGGAAGATCCAGGGTTTGCCATCTGTTCCAGCAGCTCTCTGGCTGCCTGAAAGTACAGCTGCCTGGTGCTTCATACACAGAGCAGGATCTCAGAGTCCACACAGTGTCCTCTCCACACACTGTCCTCTCCACACACTGTCCCCTCCACACACTATCCTCTCCACACTGTCCCCTCCACACAGTGTCCTCTCCACACACTGTCCTGTCCACACACTGTCCTCCACACACTGTCCCCTCCACACACTGTCCTCTCCACACACTGTCCCCTCACCTGTCCTGTGCGCGGGGATACACTGCTATGTCTGGTTAAACCTTTGATCATGTTTTTGATCATGCTCTCTTCTAATCAAATATATATAAATAGGTATAAATATATGCTTAATTTCTTCAGCACATAAATTAAAGTAATTGCTTCTAAAGTTCACAGGTGTAATAAATAACAGAATCCAGTGTGCAATATCTTAAATTATACCATCAGTTAATAGAGGTATTTGGAAAAAGACACAAAAAATATTAAATTCTTCATGCTTCTGTTTTTATGAAGTCTTTTCTCCATTTCAATGTTTCTTTAAGTATGTGCAAGACTGAATCCCTGTGCTATCACTCTGTCAGGAAACATTTAATTTCTCCATACAAAAACTATATTTTATATTTGGCTGAGTACCATTCCCTTCATTATATCTTACATTTATTTGCCATTTTTGTGTATATTGCAGTATAATTCTACTAGATAAAGCAGCATATTCTGAAAATGTCCCTAGATGTGTGTGCTAAGCTGAACTGAATTGAACTGGGACAGTGGTTTCAGCCTTAGTGGGTGAGAGGAGGCTGAGCTCACTGAGAACCCACAGGAGCCTGCTGTTCCTCTGGTGTGCCCTGAGGTCATCTTCCCTCTGAGAGATAATTGGCTATTCGTTTGGCAGTCAGCTTAATGTTTCCCACCTGGTGTTCCCCGGAACACAGGCCACACCTCATTAACTTTGAGCCATAGGAGATTCAGTCTAAAGCAACAGCACATGTAAGCTGTGTCACACAGGCCTGTGTGTGTCACACCTGACTGTCAGAACTATGTGTGACTCTTGGACATTCTTCACAAATCCACCTGACCATTTCTATGGCTAGAGCAGCCAAAACACTGTGATGGAGCCTTCACTCCCCTGGAAGGCGTTTCTACGAGAGTGTGGAGTGTCTGTGGGAACGTTCGTCCATTCAGTCCAAACCTACATTTGTGAGACCAGGCACTGATATTGGATCTCAGCTAAGAGTCCAGCTGATCCCAGAGGTGTTTTGTTGGGGTTGAGGACTGGGCTCTGTGTAGAGTCACTGGAGTTCCTTCAAACTAAACTGATCTTAGATTTGCGTGAAGCTGCTCGGCCAAGGAAGCCCGTTGCTTAAGGTGCTGTTTTTTGTGCAGCTGTTGCTCCCAGAGCCTCTCTGGCTGCAGAGAGTGCTGAAGCAGAGAGTGTTCGAAGCAGAGAGTGTTTGAAGCAGAGAGCAAGAACTGCAGAATAATGAAGCAGAAGCTGGTGACTTTCAGTCTTCAGCAAACCCTTCCTGTGAGTTTGAGGCTCTGTCACTTTCTAGTGACAAACATGCCATCCCATGATCTCCCCACATTTTAATATACTTTGGGCTTCCGTATGTCTCCATATGTCTCAGCATGTCTCAGTATGTCTCCGTATGTGTTCAGTGTGTCTGTGATTTTCAGTGTCTACACACTTGATTTTATGCAACCTGATATGAATGGGTGCGGACATAACACTCAAACTGAATAACTCGGAGGTATGTCCAAACACTTTTGACCAGATTATTAAAAAATCTAACAACAAAAGCACAAAGCAAGCTAGATCTGTGTCATTTATCTCCCTGATCTCAGCTAGAGATGACTGAGTGTCAAACACCTAACCCCTAGAGGTCTTCTAAATCTTCTGAACATCTATGTTTCGTGTGAGTACAGATCAAATGGAACCCTTTCCAACTCCAGTGCGATTGTTCTGTCAGTGTGGTTCATTAGTGCCGGTGAGAACATAAACATTTCACTGTTTGGAAAGTTTGTTTGGCATTATCATAGTTATGTCATAAAATATATATTTATGTTTTTGGAACATAATAAATAAATCACTAGGTGAACCCAGACTAACCTGGACTACACCAGGGCTAAAATAAAACACATATTATTTTCAGCTCCTGTGTGAATATAAACACGATCAGTGACAATATGCATCTTACAACAAATATTACCAAAATTTTTAAATTACTGTACGCATGAGCTTGGTGTGACCTTTTGATTGGAGTGACATCATCATTTGGGGTGTGGCTGTGTTTTTTTTTGTTTGTTTGTTTTTATGTATTTTTCAAATGCGTCACAAAAGCACAATAAAGCTGGAATAAAGGCATACAAGCTTTGATCTAAAATAATGAGGCTGTAGTTATTTATTTACTTTTAGCAGTTATGTGACTTTCCTGTGCTTTGTTGACTAGGAACTGGAATTTTAAAGTACATCTTCTATAAGCGTTGACATCTTCTCAGCTTTGAAGAAAACTGTATTTTGTTTCTTCATACTAATTTAGCCAATAATATTAGATGAATTGAGACAGTGTTTAGCTCAAATCATTTTCATCATAATCAGTGACTATGTCATGTCTGGGTAACAGCTGTACAACATGTATTAAAACATGTATTAAAACATGTGTTCTGTGAAGCATGCAAAGTGGAGACAAGTGGAGAAATATTTCTTATCGCTGCAAAAAAAAAGAAATGTTTCTCTCATAGCTAAAAAAATGCTCTGGCACTTGGCTGTCCAATTTACTCAAAACATCATCAAAGCCTCAGAGGCTTTTTCAAAAGCACCTAAAGGCAGGGAAGTCCTGGCTGTGCTGTGGAATGTGGAGGAGAATCGGGTCTAAGTGCAAGGAGAATGACTCAGCGTGTGATTTGTATGATGATTTATAAGATTTGGTTTGGGATCAAAGATAAGTATGCAGGATTGCTGTGCATGGGTTGTAGAGTGGTTGATGTTACTGCAGCAGAAGGTGTGGTTTGTCTCAGGTTTGGTGGGGTCAGGTGTGGGGGGCGGAGTTGAGTGTGGGTGGAGTCTGGTATGGGCAGGGTCAGGAGAGGTCAGGCTCAGGTGTGGTTGGATTCAAGTGTGCATGCATAAAGGTGTGTGGGGGGGTCAAGTATAGATGCACTCAGGTGGAGGTAGAGTCTAAGGAAAGAACCAGATAGTCTAGGGACTATCTAGGGAAGAACCAGCAGGTAACAGACATGTGGGAGCCCTCGGACATAAAGTGCCCAGCCAGTCACTGTCACAAACTTGTGAAATGGGAGGGCAGCAGCATCCAAACATCCCAGTTTGCCAAAATACTTCCATGACCATGAACCCTGGGCTCTGCACCTTCAACTTCAAAAAACAATTAACAAAATACCTGAGTAAACAAATAGGTTTTCAGCCTGTAATTAAAGACTGAGACTGTGTCTCACTCCCAAACACTAACTGGAAGCTTGTTCCATAACTATGGGGTTTTGTAAGAGAATGATCTGCCCCCAGCAGTAGCCTTCATAATCCAAGGTGACCGCAAAGAACCAATACCTTTTGATGAAGTAGGCAAAGTTGTTCATAACAGACCAGAAGTTCCCTCAGGTATTGTGGAGCAAGACCATTTACTGCTTTATAGGTAAGCAGTAGTATTTTAAAATCAATGCAAAATTTGGCTGGAAGCCAATGCAATGCAGTAAGGATATGATAGGTGTGATATGTTCATATCTTGTAGTTCTAGTAAGGACTCTAGCTGCTGCATTCTGGACTAACTGAAACGTGTGCATGCATGTGTGGGTTCACTCAGGTGTAGGTTGGCTCAGGTGTGGGTTCACTCAGGTGTAGGTGGGTTAGGTGTGGGTTCACACAGGTGTAGGTGGGGTTAGGTGTGGGTTCACTCAGATGTAGGTGGAGTCTGGTGTAGATACATGAGTACCATGTCCTCTAGATTGATCTCGACATGTTCAACATGATTCACATAGTTCTTGGGCGATGATTGAGCAGACTTCCAAACTGTTCTGCTTTTGTGGAAATGGGTGCACATTACAATGATGTCATCACTCTGGAAAGAGGGCGCAGAGCACAGGACTGACCAACAGGGCCAGTGTATGTGTGTGAGTGTGTGTGTGTTTGTGTGGTGTGTTTGGATTTGTGTGGGTGTGTGTGAGTTTGTGTGTGTGGGTGTGCATGGGTTTGCCCAGGTCAAAACTGACTACATTGGGCCAGTTTGCTGAGTCACCATTACTGTGTTTAGACTGAGTTAAAAGTATATTATTTGTATTTAGTCTGTGTTAAAAGTATACTGTCTATAGTTAGACTGAGTTAAAATACTGTTGATACTTAGAGTGAGTTAAAAGTATACTGCATACTGTTGATACTTAGGCTGAGTTAAAAGTATACTGCATACTGTTGATACTTAGGCTGAGTTCAAAGTATACTGCATACTGTTGCCCGATTAACGTAGGAAGGAAACCAACACTCTGAAGAACTCAGCTATGACTCCACTGCCAGAGACCTCCAGCGTTCCTCTGTGAGACTGCCCTGGTCCACGTCACCTGCAGAGACCTCCAGCAGTTCCTTGCCTTCAGCTTTTGGCAGTTTCCTGCCAAAAACAGACCTCTTCCCAAGTGTAACTCCAAGTATAACTATCATTTGGAGTCGGTTTCTTGAAGTAGAAAATAAATTGTAAGCAGACATTTCTCTCTTTCCTGGCACCTCTGTGCTGTACGTCTGTCCAGCTGAGACACCGGCAGTCTTCAAACGAACACTGAAAACTCGCCTCACAGTCACTTAAACAAGCAGTAACAAAAGAATAAAGAAAAAACTTGTCTTTAGCCACAGCTTTTAACCCTGAATCTGCTCATATAAGGATGTTTCTGATGGACTTCAGTGCATTTCTGAATGCTGCTCTGGAATATGTGCAAATAAATACAGTACCAGTCAAAAGTTTGGACACACCAGTCAAAAGTTTGGACACACCTACTCATTGCTTATTTTTAGTATTTTCTACTATAAAACAAACAGAAACATCAAACCAATGAAGTAACACATATGTGATATTACATCCTTCAAAGCAGCCGTCCTCTGTCCTCCTCAGCTCCACACTTGTGTTGTTCTCCAGCTGCATGAGGCAGACGCCTATGATGCTTTTCCATCAGTCTTGAAGAAATTCTCACATGTGCAGAGCACTTGAAGGTTGAGGGACTAAGGTTCAGAAAGAAAACGTTTTGATGAAGGTACATCTACAATTAATTGTGCAAGTGTGTGCATATGAGCGCATGTGTGTGTGTGTTTTAAAAATCAGTTCATATGTAGATTAACACCTTTACCAATTTATATTTCTTTTAGAAGCAAATTTAAGCATAATCCATCCGATTAAAATGTCTTTGTTACTATTAAAAGCATACATTCAGTAGTCCAAACTTGTGACTGTGAGACTGAGATTATATTATTGCCCCAAGATGAAACACACGTATTTATAAATTTGTTTGTTTATTTGGGTGGTTGGTTGGTAACCCAACTGAAGTATTTTGGATTTTGTTTGCAATCTTATCTGGAAGATCTTTTGGGTTCTGCTGTTTCTGGGTTCTAGATGGCTTGGTCATTGTGGTTTCCTGTCAGCAAAGAGCTCTGCTGTCTGTTAAATGACTTTCTGGGATCAGTAACAGTGTGGCAACAGTCTGTGGATGAATACACCACCACCACCCCCCCACCCCACCGTGGTAACGCTGGTTTGAATCATGTGCCAGCTTGGCTATTCCTGCACAGGGGGATTGTCCCACTCTGGACTGCCTCACCCTGCCCTGGACAGCACCTCCCCAGACCAGACCATCCTGCCCCACCCAGACGCGCCTCTCTGTCTCCCACACATTGAGTTGTGCTCTTATCTCCCCTGGTGGAGCCACAGGTCTGGCGCCAGGCTGGACCGGGCCGCAACAGCATCCTGCAGCACGCTGACACACACAGAGAGATCGAACAGAACCAGGAGACAATGCCTTCCCCTCCTCTCCCAGCCCACCCTCTCAGCCAAGCTGCTTATCTCTCTCCTTCAATCACTCTTTCTGTTTGGTCTTATTTGTCATTTACTTTTACTTTATTCTGCTCTCTCCTCTTTATTCTGCTCTCTCCTCTTACCCCTGGCTCTCTCTCCCTCTCTCTCTCTTTCTCTCCCTCTTCCTCTCTCTCTCTCTCTTTCTCTCTCCCTTTCTCTCTCTCTCATATCATCTGCTCAGGGTTCAGGAGGAATATGCAGTGCTGGCTTCAAAGTTCAGAGTTTAAGAAACAAACCCTCCAAGTCACTGGAAACCTGTGATACGGCCTGTCTGACTGACTGTCTGACAAGAAGCTGAAGATTTAATGTTAATCTGAGAGGAGCCTGAATCATCAGTCGTGTGTAAGGAGATGTGATGTCATTCCAGTTTCCAGAGATACTATCTCCCTTCTCATTACAAATGTGCCGGTTTGTCTTGAACTGGGGAACCTCTGAACAACTAAGATCTCTCACACTAAAGGCTTCAGTTCTGCATTCAACCACCGAAGGAAAAACATCACACCCAGTAGTGTCAACCCAGGGGGGACAAAACCTTCAGCTTCCATTGGAGGAGCCAGAAGAACTGGACCATGTCACCTGTGCACGAAAGCATAACGAGAACGATCCAGATACCTAACCACTCCAGATCCCTAACCACTCCAGATCCCACTCCAGTAACCCTAACCTTGACCCCTAATCCATAACCCTGACCCTAATTCTGACCGTAGCCCTGACCCTGATCCTAGCCCTGACCCTGATCCTAAACATCCTGACAAAACCCTGAACATTGATTAGGTGTCAATAACCACTGTGTGTATGTGTATGCCCACGTGTGTGTTCTGTATATGTCTGTGTGTGTTCTGTATATAGTCCAAGACACAGGTCTAACATCTGCTTTTATTCAACAAGAATAGTTGTATCTGCAGCGCAAAGCGCAAGCGTATTTGTTTCTAAACTGAACGGCGGTGCTCTAATATAATGACGTATTCCTTGGAAATATAAATCGGGTTTTGCCATTTTAGTAATCGACCCCTAGAGGGAGACATGTATCCATTTATATTCTTCGATTCCACTCACTTTGCCTTCCACTCACTGATGACTGATCGAATAGCGCTTTTATAAAGCACCGATTCAAACACTTAATGCCATTCTGAAGGACGCTAAAAATTTGAAGCTTCTTTTAGTTACTGAAGGCTGATGTCATTGAGCCGTTAAGTTCGCTCAAGAAAGAAAGTTCTTGCTGCAACATCCTGAAGCTTTTAGCTGGAACGTCTAAAATCATCATCCCAGCGCTTGTGTTCATTATGTCTTCTAGCGCAAATTATTTTCCATATGCAAAAACAGTGGGACGGTAGTACTGTCATTGAACAGTAGAGGGCAGCAATACTCCTTTATATAGCAGAATACCTAAACTTTACCCCAAGCATCTCTCTCAACTTCTTGACACCTACTCTGTATTTGGCTCTTAAGGGACTGAATTCAAAGCATCACACAACTTAATTAAACATCTTAAGACCCTCCTTAAATCCGTGTACCAGTGCGACTCAGTTAGGAAGTCTGATGTGCTGTAGGCGAGATGGAGACTGTTTCATCACTCAGTTCCCACAGGAGCTGCTTCTGTCCTTCCTCACGTCTGTAGGCATCATGCTCTTCCTCTTGTAAAGATGGAGGACACGATGTAACTCTTTGATGAGACGTGTAAGAAAATGTAGGATAGTTATAATTAAGAACCTCACGTTAGAAAGGGAGAGAGGGTGTGTGTGTGTGTGTGTGTGTGTGTGTGTGTGTGTGTGTGTGTGTGTGTGTGTGTGTGTGTGTGTGTGTGTGTTTGCACATGTATGTGTGCACATGCGTGTGTGCAGGTGTGCATGTGTGCACATGTGTGTGTGCGGGCACATTTATGTGTGTGTGTGTGTGTGTGTGCGTGTGTGTAAACATATGTGATATGCTATTACCCTTAGCCATGTGTGTTTGGCAAGCGAGAGGCCAGAGAGGCCACTGGATAAACAGCAGTAGTGTGTAGGGAGAGACACAGCTTTGGATGTAGTAAATGCTGAGAACATCTCCACTGAGACCACACACACACACACACACAAAGACAATTTGACACGCTCTCCACAGACAGCATAAAGAAAATCGCAGTGAGTTGCAGCGAGGGCCGGGTTAGACAAATTCCAGCCTCTCTCTGTCTCAAGCACACACAAGGGAGCAAAAAAACCACGAAATCAGCAACATAAACACATTAATAATGAAGTGTGTGTGCAGGGCGGGACCTCGGTCTCGTCCAGTCAGGACCATCTAAATGCCGAAGATGGTGAGAATAATCTCTAATAAAGATCAGATGCTGTACGACGATTGAGCTCCAGAGGACACCAGCTCCACACCGTGTCCTCGTGACACTGGGGGAACACGGACACACGCTCTGGTTTTGCCCTTCAAACACACACGCCTGTTTTCTCCAGAAAGCCGTGCGTACTTCACACCCTGCGTCAGGACTCTTGGATCTACCTCTAGCCTGCGTGGGTGCTGCGCTGTGGGGTTTCACAAGGGCTGTTTGAGGGCCCGTGAGAGCATGAGGTGTCCAGAAGGGGGCAGTGCTGCAACAGCATTCACCAGGCTGGGGCGGGAAGCTCACTAGCGCCTCCTGCTGGAGCCCCAGTGTAACAGCCTGCAGAGGACTCATGTTTGCACCTTTTCACATGCACCACATGCCAGGAGCCCCACCGCACATGCCAGAGGCCCTGGCCCACATGGAACTGCTATCAGAGTAGCACAAAGATTTGCATAAAGCCAGTCTACATGTCACATGTAGACAGTCCACCCTGAAGTGCACTGTGGGAGAGAGTTTGCTTTTGCACAGTCAGTGGAGATTTTTAAGCATCGTGTTGATGGCTTTATTGTTTATGTATACTGCTGGTTAAATGTGCCCTGGAGGAACGTTCTGTGTCGGGTGGGAACAGGAGCTGGAGAGCATGAGGACTGAAAATGTGGGAGTTGGCAGGACTTGTGTATACACAGGACAGTGTGTATGTGGGTGAAGGTAGCAGTGTGTGGGTGCAGGTAGCAGTGTGTGTGTGTGGATGTGGTTGCAGGTAACAGTGTGTGTGTGTGTGTGTGTGTGTGGATGTGGGTGCAGGTAGCAGTGTGTGTGTGTGGGTCCGGCTAGCAGAGTGTGTTTGTGTGTGTGTGTGTGGGTACAGGTAACAGTGTGTGTATGTGTGTGGGTAAAGGTAGCAGTGTGTGGATGTGGGAGCAGGTAACAGTGTGTGTGTGTAGGTGGGTATAGGTAGCAGTGTATGTGTGTGTGTACAGGTAGCAGTGTGTGTGTGGATGTAGGTGCAGGTAACAGTGTGTGTGGGTACAGGCATGTGTGGGTGCTGAGGGACAACCAAACACAAATCAGCTCCAGCTCAGAGTCCCTGACCCTGTTCTCAGCCCAGAGAGCCCCAGCCCACAGAGACACACCCCCACCACCCCCACCACTGCCCC
>JAOXYF010000018.1:257225-291712 GCA_028565775.1 Sternarchorhynchus goeldii | reverse complement strand
CTCCCCTCCCCTCTCCTCTCCTCTCCCCTCCTCCCCTCTCCACTCCTCTCCTCTTCTCTCTCTTCTCTTTTCTTTTTTCCTCTTCTTCCATTCATTTTTTCACCCATCTATTTCAGTCATCTGCTATCCTGTCAAGTTCACTCTACTCCTGTTCACTCCACTCCTGTTTCCTCTCTCCACTACTTTACTACTTACTTGCTTCTTTACACATCTTTTCTGCTGTTTCCCCGTCTCCCCACGTCCCCTCTCCTGTCCTGTCCTCTCCATCTTTACGCTGTGCAGCTGTACGTTTTGCTCCGTGTGTGTTGGTGTGAGGTATCTTTTTCCGTGACCCCAGCATCACCTGGGCATTCCCTGCTGTTTTATACACCCCTGACACTTTTTTTTTTTCTCTCCTCCCCCTTTAGTTTTGCATATGGGTCTAAATTCTAGCTCAGTGCTACTGGATCTGTGGCTGGTGTCCTGTTTAATCAACACTGCTGAATATTTGATGGTGTGGTGGTGAGCGTGGAGGAGATCAGCCCTGGTCTCATTATCTTCCAACCTGGTAGCACAGCCTCTACACACACTGCCCCCCGCCTTCAGAAAGAGAGAGAGAGAGAGAGAGAGAGAGAGAGAGAGAGAGAGAGAGAGAAAGAGGCTGCAGGATGGGGAAGGATATATGTGCATGCACACACAAAACACACCCACCTAGACATAAACACACACACAAACACACACGTTTACACATAAACATATACAAACACACACGCCTACACATAAACGCACACAAACAAACATGGCTAGACATAAACATATACATCACCTACCCACATAAACATACACACACACAAACACCTACACAAAAAAACATACACATACACACATAAACATACACACACACAAACACCTACACACAAATACACACAGAAACATACACAAAAACGCACACAAACTCACACGTGCACACATATGTACACTCACAGTTCCTGTGATCTCACATGTGTTGTGACTGATGGTTTTCCACTCTGACAGCAGTAATTCCAGCCTGTGTTCAGATTCTACAGTCTGTGAGCTTATAATGGCGCACTGGGAACTGTGTGATGAGCTGTGTGTGGAACTGTGTGATGAGCTGTGTGGAACTGTGTGATGAGCTGTGTGGAACTTGTGTGATGAGCTGAGTGGAACTGTGTGCTGAGCTGTGTGGAACTGTGATGAGCTGTGTGTGTGGAACTGTGTGATGAGCTGTGTGGAACTGTGTGATAAGCTGTGAAGAACTATGTGTTATAAACTGTGTAGAACTGTGTGATAGGTTGTTGGGAACTTTGCTATGAGCTTTGCAGAACTGTGATGAGGTGTGTAGAACTGAGGGTTGAATCGTGCAGATGTGTGATGAGCTGTGTAGAACTGTGTGATAGGTTATTTGGAAAACTGTGTGATAGACTGTGAAACTGTAATGGGTTTGTGTGGAACTGTGATGAGATGTTGAAATGTGTGATAAGTTATGCAAAACTTGATGAGTTGTGTAAACTGTGTGATGTGCTTTGTGGAGCTGTGTGGTGGGCTATGGAGAACAGTGTTGGGTTTGTGTAGAACTGTGTGATGAGCTGTATAGAACTGCGTGATGGGCTTTGTGAAGCTGTGTGAGGACCTGTGTGATAAGCTGTGCAGAACGGTGTGATAGGTTGTTGGGAACTGTGTGATGAACTGTGTAACTGTGTTGATAAGTTGTGCAAACTGTGATGATTTATGTAGAACTGTTTGATAAGTCATTGGGAATTGTGATGAGCTGTGCAGAAGTGTGATGAGCTGTGTGGAACTGTGTGATGAACTATTTGAGATGGTGCCATGGGAGGTCATGTTTAGGATGTGTTCCATGCATAATGTATTGCATTGTCACTGTGTGCAGACATCAGGGATCGATGTGCTACTCACCAGCACAAATGATCCGCAGTCAGAACTAATTCTCAGAGCCGCTGAAATCTGGCTCATCTAGTGGTGTATAACAGAGGTTCCCAGTGCAGCCCCCAGACAGGATGTGGATCCAGAAGGACTGGACAGCCAGTGTGGTTAGTTATTTTTGCAGTAGGAAAGTGTTGTCACTTTCACCAAGTAGACTGCTTGGTCCTGAACCCCATAAACAGCTGCAGCTTTAAGCTCTGTGTTATTGTAAAACGGGTCTGTTTGACCTACTGTGTTATATGGGACTCACGTGTCAGACCACAGAACTGACGTCAAAGTTGCATTCAGTCATGCTCGCTTACGTGTATTTATGATTAGTAGTGTCCAGTGTATTTTTCAAATGCATCCTGTCGTATTGCTCAAAGTTTGCTACAGATGAGCAATGGCCCGGTAGCTCGCGCTCAAAAGAGGAGACGTTCAACGTGACCGGTTTAGCTTGATTTTCGTACACAGTGACCATGGTGAAGCAAGCACCAAATCATAATGACCTCAAAGCTAAATCCAACGATATTTTCAGTTACGATGTTTTGGGGAAAATCGAAAATAAAATATAATCCTGGATACCAGAATGTTCTAAAAAAAATTATGTAGGTTCGGTAAAAAAAAATTATGTAGGTTCAGATATTCTGTACACTGTGTGATCTGAATATCCTAAACGACTCAATTTCTTGAATAAGACTATTCGAAAAGTTAACATATTTTAAATTATGTTTAATCTTAATTAAACTGTATACATTTGATGGATACGTTATTTCTGTTATAGGAATTTTATGCACCACCACTTTTGCTTGAATAGGTTTTTAATATTATACTATAATTATTATTACTCCATTCGCCTTTTCATCACCCTCTCTCAGCACGAGATCAGTGACGTGCTTTCGTCTGTGAATCCTATGATGTAATCTTTTCTTTTCTCAACGTCATTCGGTCTTCATGTGAAGTGCTGTATCAACCTCGTTTTGTCCTAAAATGTTCAACAAGTTCTCTGCTAGATGGAGCGTTTATTTGTTTTTGAGATGCTCCCCCACACTTTCTGTCGTTAGAAAGACAAGCGGAGGGGTTTCTCACAGTAAGCGCCTCGAACACTCTTGTTATCTTTAGGCAACAAAACTGTTCAGAACTACGTCTAAAAAGCCCATGTGGAAGTTTTGTGTCCCAGCGCTGGTTTGTAAATATCGCGGCGCTTTGGTAAGAACGGAGTGTTATGATCGCCGGAACAAACAATGAACTCCGGAGGCGGAATGAGGATAATGATGAGGGGCGAGTGTGTTCAATACAAGGTCAAAACGTGCACCGCCCTGGGCCGTCGGAGAGTTAAAGAGACAGAGTGAGAGAAAGCGCTTGACATTTATACGGCCAATCATAAGAGGATTGACAGATACACACTGACAGTCCTGTGGCGAGAAGCAGATCACCTCAGAATAATGACACGTGTCTTCCGTGACCAGTGTTGCTGGTTATAGCACGTTACATTAAATATAACGCAGCTTAAGTTACATCAAACTTAATAATATTAAATCACAGTCCCTTTATTTTTGATCATTATGGTTTTTTATTACCAAGATATTTTTGATGTTTTTAACGGCACGAAAGTATAATGCATACGACCGGATTTATGTTTGTCTTGCACTGTGGCTGCATGTAATTAGAATCAGATTATAAATGCACAGAATGTTTTTTTCATCTGCATGTGCCGGGGTGAAGACACCTAAAAGATCTTAACCTTCATTTCGCACTATCGGGCACCTCAGTAAATGCTCCTACGGGGTCAAACCCTGCTTATCAAATATTTTTCAACTAAAATGACGGATTTATTAAACAAATACGTTTTTCGTCTGACTCTGAACCCCCTGTGATTGAAATTTGCCGCTGTGTCAACAGCGTTGCCGCCTCCACGCTCGTGCGGCGGTCGGAGGCTGCCGGTGAAGATTACCGAGCAAATACAAGTTGGAAATGAACACCGATCCGGAGGCTCCGCTTTCCTGGCCGTTATTTGACATTCTGTCCTCCG
Source organism: Sternarchorhynchus goeldii (assembly GCA_028565775.1). Classification (NCBI taxonomy): domain Eukaryota; kingdom Metazoa; phylum Chordata; class Actinopteri; order Gymnotiformes; family Apteronotidae; genus Sternarchorhynchus; species Sternarchorhynchus goeldii. Next base: position 287,760 of record JAOXYF010000018.1, on the reverse strand, counting down.
GCCTTCTTCTCTGGTCGTTGTTATAATATAACCGACAGAGTACCATGAACGTGCCATCCATATAATAACTACATTAATAAATATAATAATAATAATAATAAGAAGAAGAAGAAGAAGAAGAAGAAGAATAATGAAACTATATTATAACCCCTAGTTATATACCACCAACTATACCACCGTCGTCGACGGTGTTGTTGTGCTTGTTGTTAATGATGATGATGATGATGATGATAATTGTGACGTTAATTATGGGGATGGTGACAAACACCACATTTTACATATATACAATACCACATGGAATGCTGAAATAAGCAATACCAACAGTGTTTTTTCGACGGTTCATAATCTATGAAGTTCTGTGGAGAATAGGAAATCTCGAGATATTTCACTTCGTTTTTATCTGGCTAAGCCGGCCAGAACGACAGAAATAACTCTCTCAACTCTCCCTTTTCTAGATAGGACACTTCAAGATAAAATAACTTTTATAAAATCTCTGTTCTAATATCATACATACATTTGTAAGTTATGTACATTATGTAGGTTAATGATGAATATAAATATATCTAATTTAGCCATATATATATATATATATATATATATATATATATGTATGTGTGTGTGTATGTATATATTACATTTTTTATTGTTACTACTATTTTTAAAATATATATACTTTAAATTATTTGTAAAGCATTACCATGCTTACTCTGAAGTAGAATTAAGGGAATAGAAACGCTGAAGAGAAGAACTTCATACGACATACATTGAACTACAATAACTTCCGGGACTGGCTAAGTGAACGAATGGACGTGAAATCTATTCGTCACAAAAGATATGATTTCAAAATTTGTTCAAAACCCACATAATTATTGTCACATGTGTTTACAATTGCAATCGCTTAATTTTGTCCTTTTGCAGCGTTCTGTTTATGCCAGTTGAACTTTGAGTGTTGCTGAGTTGGTTGATGAAAATTTCTTGATTAATAGATCCATGTGGCAAACAGGCTGACATATGGCGCGCGAAGCAGCTGGGAACGGTACCTAAGGCAACCCCTCCGGCCATTACCATATTAGAGGCTTTTGTGCCGTCAGACAGTCGGACTTCATCTTGAGCCCGCGCGCAGAAAGACAGCACCCTAGAGCTGTTTGATATAAGCTCTCAATAATGCATCACTCTTCAATTTGCAAGGGAGCTGTTCGTGGTGCTGAAATATTGCGGTTACGCGGTGCCCCTCTTGAAGTGGATTTTCAGCTGAGCGCATTGCAAGCAAACGGCTGTTTAGACCAAGTTTAGAAAGAATCAAAAAGAAGAACGAAGCAAGGACACAACCACATGCACAAAAGGACATAAGGACGCAACCACATGCACGAAAGCAACTACAGAAAAAAGCTAGAACGTAATACTGATGATATTTTTTCATTTAACTGTACAATTTTGGCATGACAGAAAAATTCACCCAGGATCGAAATAAAAGATCACCTAATCGTAAACTAACACCGAGAAGCTACTGTAATAATTACACTGTGTGATGACACACAAATTATGTTTTGCAGAGTTGCTTTTTCCATGTGACCGCATGCTCATATTTTAGGGGGGTTGTTCGTTTGTTTACTTGTTTTTAAAAATAGACGTAAATGGAAAAATACATTTACAATTATAAAATGTATGTTCAATCAAAATCCGAAAATCGATTAAATAGACATGTTGGGGTTTTCTACAGATTTAAAGAATTCGTACAATAGCTGCCGTTAAATAAGAGTCAGTACCTTTACTTCGGGGAAAAAGGTCCGCATTTACTCTACTGCGCTTCTCTCGTCGTCGCCAAAAGCCAAACAGGAGCAATAAACGCGCAGTCCTTCGCTCCAGTGCTACAGCTGCGACCGCTTTCATCACGCGCTGCTGTGGAAACCCCGATAGCTGTCTGAAAATATTGCATTTTATATCAGCAAAGCGCGATTAATATTGCATCACTTACATTTAACATTTCTTTTTAAAGGCAGCAAACGCCGACCCTCCTGGATCTCCTCTTCAATATTGCACACTGAAATATTTGCAGTGTCACTGACCATTGTGAATACACAAAGTTCTCAAATTAAGATGTTTTCTTATGTCGTGGTTAAGACAGGGGGAGAGAGCTCTTTTAACGCTTATGTTTTTCAAATCCCACTGACAGTGTTTAGAGTAGGCCTGATCTTTTGGTTTGGTGCGTGTTTCCTGTCAGTTCTACAGGCTAAACCCCAACGCCGATCTCGCTTCCTGTTCTAGCTGTGTTCTCTTTCAGAAAATATGTGTGAATCGCACTTGTCTGGCACAGACATTTGTGGGATGCTCCAGGACCAATAATTGCCAGGCTGAAAATGGAGTGGCAGAGTTATGGTTTAAGGAGATTCTTAAAATAAAATTGTCCACATGCGCGACATTAGGCCTAACGGTGGTGATTTTACGAATGTTTCATTAAGTGTCGGCTAATGTGAATCTCATGTATCCTATTTAGCAGACGTGCTTGATAAGAAATACCATTTGTATGACATGGTACCATCCCATTAGACCAGCGATAATAATTACTCAGGTTTTTAATTAGCGTCTTGTTGTATTCAGTTTATTAATTTTCCAAACCTCAGGGCATGAATTATTTAATAACCCGAATCAAGGGTATTCGAATTTAATGTTTAAGTAGCCCTATACAGTTTATGTAATGGTTTAGATTCTTAAGGTCTATCTATGTATGTATGTATGTATGTATGTATGTATCTATCTATCTATCTATCTATCTATCTATCTATCTATCTATCTATCTATCTATCTATATTATTATTATTATTATCATTATTATTATTATTATCATTATTATTATTATTATTATTATTATTATTATTATTATTTTATTATTATTGCTGTTGTTGTTGTTGTTGTTGTTGTTGTGTATGTCTATTGAGGACAAGGCTAAACAAAGAAAAGGCATAAAAATGTTGAAAGCAACCCGGTACGGTACTGTTTGGAAGATGCTCTAATAATAAGTTAAACCGTGTGAATAATAATTATTATAATTGTAATTATTATTAGTAGTAGTAGTAGTATTGTTGTTGTAATTATCATGATAATTATAATTACTGTTGTTGTTGATTATATATTATTGTTATTATTATTGTTGTTGTATATATAATAGTCGAACCCGTGAGGGAAGTAGTTAATTCACCCTAATTGCTTATATTTTGAGACAATGGCGTAAGTTTGGTTTCGGTTGGTTTAAACTTTTTAGACCCGTATTCTTTTAAAGATAATACGTCCTGTTTCTTTTTTAATGTGGTGTTGACCCGAAATGGGTCACTGTTCTGGTTCCGTTAGGTGGAAACAATTCTAAAAGCTTTTTTCTTCATAATACCGCCACGCTCGAATGAAGTCATACACAAAAACATGGAAATAGGACAATATGTACAAATAGAATAGAAATATCAGTGTAAATGTGCATCAATGCATTTTCACTACAGAAAAAGTAATTATTAAACTAAATTATTCATTACAGTGCACACTGAACAGTCTGCCCGTTATCCAGATTGCACATAAATAGGTCCTTTATACCTAATGAAAATGATTTAGTAGGCCCAGTTTCCTGTGCCTGGTGGCAGTTGTGGGGTAGATTTATTACACATTACCAAAACCAAAATAAATAAATCAATTAAATAAAATACAACCACATCTTCTTATTTTTCTTTCATTTATTTAGAAGATTACCGGGACGCGCGCCCCACAGAGTTGGATTTGGCTTACAGAACAGAAGAAAGAAGGACGAAAGGACAACGGAGAGGGAGGATCCGCGAGCATCACGCGGGCATCACGCGGACATCACGCGGCCGCCGGACAGTGCACAGGTAAGACTCAATGAGACGTCTCATGATGCACGTGGCCGCTGTTTGTAAACATACTTGTGCACAAAATAAATTACTACTTACACAACTTTTTTTCTTCTGAACAATTAACACGACAAACAACGTTGTGTCTTTATGTGAAAACAGGCATTAAACAGTGACTTACACCATCCACAAAGGTCTACCGGTAGATATTCTATGTAGTGCTTTTTTTCAATGCATAGAATGTTTGCACTGCAAACCAAAGTATACAAAAAAAGAAATTCTCTCTTTTCTGGATTCTGTTTCATCAGAATGTAAATATAATTGTCGGAGACATGCTAGTGTTACTGGTCTATTACTGGAACTTTTGTATGAAAATGCCAATGACAGAATTAGAGCCTATTCTGATTTGCTGAAGTTGGGAGCCGATTTATGCACGGTGAGAAAGTGTCATTTGTACGTATATATACAAAAGCATTTCAATATTTCTAACCGATCTAAATAATATTAGGAAACAGATTTCAGTGCAATTTCAAAACAAATACAAGCGGTGGTTACCACCTTTATTTCGCACTCAAATAAATTAAAAGGGACTCTCTTCTCTTTTCTTTAGTTCTGTCTTTCTCGTTCCCCCTCTGTTTTCATCAGAGAAAACGTTTTAAACACTGCATGATAACATTCGATAACGTTCAGACGGTGATATGCGGAATCTGCTTTTGACAGATCGATACATTTCCAAACACAGCAGTTCCCGATCATAAATGAATAAATACACAAATACGGAAATAAATTAAGTTCTAAATAAATTGTTAATAACTGAAACAAGACATCGTAAAAGTATGAGGTAATCCTTCAATGGCTATTTCATCGATTAAAACAAAAGTTAGTGGGGGAAAAACATACTTCTCTAAAACAAAACTCGATGTGTCTAGTCTAGCGGTTGTTTTGAAAAGGCATTGTTGAGATCTTAAGTATAGTTTTATCTTCAGAACATCTTCAAAAGTAGTTCGTCTGGATTACCTGTAATTTGCATACTTCACATTCACCAGTACTGTGAAAACAAAACTGAGGGGACTAGAAGTCTCATAAAACAAAATAATAATCTTATTTGTCAAGACTGCACCGGTATGAAAACCCACTGCGTGGAAAGCAGATCTAAAGCGATGTTTGCATGTTCCTTGGTCCCCAAACTCAGTCAAAAATAATGTTCTCGTAAGATCAGTGAGCAGCTGAAAATTTCAACCGTTTTTGTTTTTGTCTTTGGTTGCAAAACCAAACTCGCACCACGTTCTTTTTTAGGTCCAATTTTTCTGCTATCGCTGCTATTTTCTCAGACGACGGTCGCGGCTGGACTGCGAAGTATGCTTCCAAAGATCTCTTCTCGGGGGCTGCTATCGACGTCCGCTTGCGTTTCTTCTCATTCCCGTTGAAAATGTCGGGCTTGCTCATTTTCTCTCTCTGGGCGCCCTCGGCTTCCTCCAGCCACGCCTGTAGTATGGGTTTCAGCGCTATCATGTTGTTGTGTGAAAGAGTTAAAGATTCGAATCTACAAATGGTGCTTTGGCTTAGGGAGCCCACCCCAGGAATTTTCAAGTTTGCCAACGCGCTTCCAACGTCCGCCTGTGTCACGCCGAGTTTGATCCTCCGCTGTTTGAAGCGCTCCGCGAAAGCCTCCAGCTCCCTTGGGTCCGTGTCCGAGTCGTTGATGGAGGGCAGTCCGTTATTGGTGAGTCCCGGTGCGCCCTGGGCACCGTTGTGGTGGCCCGGCAAGAGACCGTGGTGGGTAAGCGGCGAATTCATGTTCATAGCCGCCTGGTGAGAGAGATGGCTTAAACCGTGCATGTGTGAGTGCGGGTGAGCCGATGTGGAGATCAATCCTCCACCGCCACCTCCTCCTCCGCCCCCGGCCCCTTCGTGAGCGCTGGTCATCAGAGTTAGGGACGGCGAGTTGATGTGATCCATGAGGTCGGGCGGCTCCAGATTCTGGTGGTGCGGGTGATGGGGATGGTGGTGGTGATGTGCAAGCGGTACCGTGGACGTGGACGAGCATGGCACGCTGTTCATCGTGTGGTAAGTCGCGTCGGGCTTGAACGGGTGCGTCTTGCCCTGTGACACCGCTATGTCGACGGCCGCCAGCGCCTCGGCACGCGCCAAAAGCGTCTCGTCCAGACTAGCGAAGATGTTACTCTGCAACTACACGCAGAGACAGAGAAAGCGTGAGGGGAGAAATAAAAGAGGTGAGAAATAAGAGAGAGAGAGAGGGAGAAGAAGAAAGCGGGAAAGAACAGTGAAAACATGCCATACGGGGAATACTGTCAACACGTAACACAGAGAATATTCCTTTTAGAAGCTTGCAGTCATAAAAATTAATACAAAAAGGATGAAGCAGGAGTCTTCTGTGAGGTTGCCTTCAAAAAAGATCACAAGAATTCAGATGATCGCCGTGGAATACATGAAAAAAACATTAACCGCTGAATGCCAGAACGTGCCTCGCAGCATCGCTTATTACGGAGCTCACTTACGACTCAGCTAGGGCGAGAAACGCGGAGAGAAGTTTGAGCTCGTTTACCTGTGGCGTTTGCAGACAGGCTCTCCTGATAGCCTCCGAGCTGGAGTGCAGAGTGGTATACTTGTGCTCAGGTAAAGTCGCGTGCATGGCAAAATGTGGCTGTTTGCTGTTCATGGACATCATGTTTGCAAGCGATCCCTCCTCGAAGAGGTAAAGTGCGGTATAAAGAAGGAAAAACAGGCTAGGGAAAAGGGCACAAAGCGCGAGGTTATCAGGCGGTCCAGACGAAGTAGTTGGCGATTTGAGAGCGCTGCTTCGAGCCGCCTGGTGTAGCGAAGATGCCTGCAGTGTATCGCTCGCGCTTATCTGTCTCCTGTATGGCTGTGCTGTGCTTGAGAAGCGCTCTTACACCTGAGCCCCTCACATCTCGTCAAGTGAGCGCGCCTTCTCTCGCGAGACAATGAACGGCACAGCCCGAGAGATAACGGCCGCTTCAAGCGCAATTGACTCTCCTGTCTCCGTTCCGCCTCACTTCTTGCTTTTCTTTTCTTGTCTTCTTCTGCAAACCGGACTGGCCCAGCGTGACTTTCCACACCTGTGGATTTGTTGCGCATGCGTGAATTTTTTTCCCATGGATTTTTATGGCGTGTAAATGTATTACGCACATGTCATTTTAACAGTGTAACCTTTTACAGTATAATTATGTACAAATCATTCCTGTCTAAAATAATCAGAATATATTCGAACCCCCGTTAAAAAAAACGTTTTCATGTTTTCACGTTTTCAAAAGAATTCTAAATGATATTTTTAATAATTGCCCGTTCCAACGTTTTGGGTTTCGTTTGTTTTGCCATCCCATCGATAAATAAAGACAACGAATTTTTTAATATCAATTATGACAAAATAAAAATGTGAGTATTTCTGTGGGGGACAACACGGTGACAAAAGCCCTATACATGAGTCATGGGTTAGGTAATTCACAAAAAGTCATGGGTTGGGTAATTCTTCTTAGTATGTCATTTAGGAAGCCATGCAACGACTTCCACGGCGATTATTTTGTGCATTTTGCAACGTTCGGCGGTCCTGTTTATACGCTTCAGTGAGAATGAGCAGTTCCTCTGTCCCACCTGTAAAGCGGCACTGCGGACAGGTTTGACGGGAGGCAGTCAACGTGCACATCTCTGTAGAGACCTACACAGATCGCTCATTATCTCAGTAATTAAAAGATCATTTTCAGTTTGACCGGACAAGTCAGATAACCAGTGAAATTGTCTCTCAGCGCTGGTACACCAGGTTTAGAGCCAAAAACTGAAGTTAAGCGCCTGGCAGCGGCGTTTAAAGTCTTGGTTTATTATGCAAATGTAACGATATCATGTATATTTCACCAACCTTTAATCTTTACATGAAATTTTAATTGCCTAACCGTTGAGTGTTTGAACAAATTAAGTGTCAATTCATTTGAATTAATTAATTTCTTAGGAGCCTATTACTGTGGATATTAAATCAATTTGTTTAGCAGTTATCCGGCATCCGATAGCACAAGGTAGATGCTAATTTGAGCGCAGACCCCGCCTACTATTAACAGTCACGGTTTGAGCGGCGACTGCGGAACCCTAGAAGGGAAGAGCGTGGCCCGTAGCGGAAGCGGACACCCGACTTCATGAACTCCTATAGTGAGGATGTGGGGGTCTGTAAGAAGTCGCAGATTAAGCTATTAAAAACATTAAGTGGCTTTAAAATTAAAAATATAAGTACACCTAGAACCAAGCACACAAACTAGTTCTGCCATTAAATTCCCTCATAATACTAAAAATTAATTTATGGACATTGAAATGAACAAATGATCACCTAATGACTTCCTAAATGCATTACATTTCATTTTTAGTGCAGTTTAAACTTACAGCTACGCATCATGATGGACATTTATAGCAAACAAGCAATTCTGTCCAAGATAAAAAAAACACAACATCCACTGATATGACTAGAACAATATTCATAACATCTAACATACATATAGCTGCCATTATTATAAAACGAGAAACAAAATGCAAATAATAAGATAATAATAATAATAATAATAATAATAATAATAATAATAATAATAATAATAATAATGTCCTAAAACCTAGAAAAATCATTGAGCCATCATCTCCAAAGTAATCGATAGCCTCAGCTGGACACTGATTTCATTTAATATTTGTTTATTTAGTCATCTTGGAGAGTTTGGAAGGACTGCAGGTTGCTAAGCTAACAGCACATTTGCGCTTTTGGGATTCAGCAGATCCCCCCCTGTCCTTCCCAGATCCCTCCCCGTCCTTCCCAGATCCCTCCCCGTCCTTCCCAGATCCCTCCCCGTCCTTCGCCGCCACTGTGCTGCCAGCATCCTTCTCTGGAATTCTGAAGGGGGAATGTTTTTTGGCTTCGGTGATGTCATGCGCTGTGGGTGTGGCCTGCTCCTCCTTCAACATGCAGGGGTCAGTCAGGAGGTCTGTATCAGCCTCCACGTCTGCAGTCAAAAGAACGCTGAAGTCAGGCATGAGTGGTAACCTTGGAGACTGCCAAGACGTCTGGCTGCTGGAGCCCTCTCCCTCAGCCATCATGGAGTCCAACTCAGAGATTTTGTCAAGGTACGCAGCATCCATGCTGTCCTCGCAGTGCTCAGCGGCTCCACCCCCACACGCTCCCGGCCTGAACGCTGAAGCTGCACACAGGGAGGAAGAGGTTTCAAGGCCCCCCCGGTCCCCCCAGTCAGTCTGCTTGGCTGTCTGCAGTGAGCTCCCATGACTGAAGGTGCCATTTTTGCTGATTTGGTCTCCAAACCGGAGCCTGCGGAGGTAGCTGGGCCGGGCCTCCCCACAACCAGCAGGGCTGAGGCTCAGACATCTCAGGGAGGATGATGGTGTCGGCGGGGTGGAGGGGATGGAGACGCTCCACAGCGCCTCTTCCACGGGTCGCGCAGCACCATATGGCAGGTCCCTCCCATGATGCACATCTGACGTAGTCAGGAGGAAGCCACACCCCTCCGGGAGGCCCGTCCGGGTTGACTTCCTGTCCAGATCAGTGCAAACCGAAGCCTCCTCCATTTCACTCAGACTTCTACGCATGGTGGCAATCCTGTTGTGCTGCGCAGTGCCCTGCCTCTCACATGAGGCAGAGCCCTTCCACTGGGCTTCATCTGCAGGTGGGGCCACCCTCCTCTGGCTGTCCGCCACTTGGCCCTCCAGTTCCTCTATGTATCGGTCACTGCGCTCCAGAGCCCTCTTCAGCTGGCTCATCTCTCGCTCATACTGCAGGATCTTAGCCTCCAGAGCCGCCACTGTGAACCTGCCAAACCTGAGTTACACACACACAGTCAGAATGCTTGCTTCATACAAAACCAGACCCTCTCTGCTTACCTGTCCACAACTCAAGCATTCAGGAAAAATGGGGAAAACACACACAAAAACATGCCATGTCATTTAATTCATAAAATATAACAGTCCGCAAATTTGTCTCCTTGTTGTTGGATTTATGAGGACAGAATCGCTAACACACTTAATCTCCCGTTACCAGTGAGGCTGTGCTTACTTCTGAGGAGACCTGTTCTCTACCTCCACCTTCAAGCGTGTGTTTCCATGGATGAGGTCGGCGTTCTGGGACCGCAGGGCCCTGTTCACCTGAAGGGAGGAGACACAGGTTTGGTTTCACTCCAGCAACCTTTTGATTAAGCAACTCTGAGGGACTCAAAGCCAACAAGACCCACCAAGGGCAACATGCAGCAGTAACCATTTTCCACAGAGACAGGGTCAGGGAAAGTTCACATACAGTGAAGAACTGCCTGCTTCACCAGGCCTGCAGTTCTACAGGGGGCAAGACGTTTCATTACAACCAGGCAGATGTTCTAGGAGCCAAAGGTCCCGTTACGAGATTCACAATCAAGAGCCTTTCAGGAGTGTTTTGACCAATACTAGCTAATTAACCATAGTTCATTACTTAATTACCCAATTAACCATAGTTACCTCAAACCAAGTATACTATCCATTTCTGTCTAAATATTAACTTAAGGAAAGTGAACCTCTTACTTCTTTTAGCTTGTCCATATCCTGCTGGAGTTTCTTACAGAGATCGTTGGCAACTCGAAGCTTGTTAGCTGATTCCTCCAGAAGGCTGTGGTCAACTGGGGCATCACTCTGAGAAACTAGGATGCTGCTGGGTTCCAGAGCAGTGCTGGGTTCCAGAGGAGGGTGCAGTTGCGCCTCAAGACTTGAGTTTTTACTCCTCAGCTCCTCATTCTCCTTCAGGAGGGTTTCAATTTCATCCTGCAAACAAACAGTCCAGTGCACCAGAACAGGGCCTCTTGCATGTGAGCTTCTAATACACACTTACATCAGTTCCACTTACAGTGGCACCATGTAAGCATGAAGCACCAGAGTTTTAAATAAAATAACATTTAAAAAGCCACACCTCATATTCTCGCAGTAACAATTCCCCACGGGTCTTTCTGAGGCGCTTTTTAACAGAGTAGCTTTCATTTGATTCACTGTCATTTGTAGCACCTGTTAGAATGCATTGAAGAGTTAAGAAAGAACTATATGTGCAAGGCAAATCTGAATGCATAATATACTACATATGCATCTGTACAAATGTGTTTTACAAATACAATGATTAATATACATTATTCATATCAGCAAATAGTACAGCCACTAGAGACACACAGTACATTTAAAAATATATATTTCAAAAGATTTACATAGATTCTATTTAATGCTAAATCTAACTAATTCTAAAAACATTTACACAGGTTCTCAGTACCTATAATTTCTCTGCACGGGTTTTCCGGAGTTATGGGCACCCGGCAGGTAGGACACTGGTTTGACTTCTTCAGCCAGACATCGATGCAACCGAAGCAGAACACGTGGTTGTTACAGCAAATCGTGGGTTTGCGAACCTGTGGTTTTATAAATTAAACGAGTCAAATCCTGTAAATGTAATTAAACCCAATACATGTTTTAAAAAGTGGTGAGTGAAGAAATATTGTTTGAAGTATTCTGGAAATAAAGGAAATATAGATATCTATCTTGCAGAGGAAAACAGTAGAAATACAGTAGAGATACCTAGTTATTGTTCAATATGGAATTACTTAAGCTAGCCAACTAGCTGAGTAGCTAACTAGTTTTAATGAAACCAGCGAAGTAGCCAGTATATTGTTTTCTCTAACAGTCATAACGTTTAAATGCATTAATTAAATCGTGAAATTATTAAAGTTAACTCTCTAGTAACTGTATTACTGGTATGCAATTTTATGGCAGAGTTCTAGAAAACTGGGTCCAATTTAAAAAACAGCTTTTTAGCTTTTAAGTCTAGCTTACCTAGCTAATAGTCTAGGTAATGTAACAAGCTAGCTAAGGATAGCTAGTCAGGTAATTAATATTTTCCGGGTAACATTACCAATAAACAAGTCAAAGCACATAGTTAGCTAGTTAGCCTAGCTAGGATGGCTAACATTGCTAACCTAACTAGTTACCTGGTTAGCTAAACCTAACCAAACAAGCTCGCTAGTTAGCTATGCAAAGTCCATATCACTGTATCTTATTAAATAAAAACAAATTTCGTTACCTTTCCGAGGCAAATCTGGCAAGATATCGGTAAAGTGAGTGAAAGAGTAACGTTCTGAACGTTTTGAGACATTTCTGTATCTTCAGGTATGTAGACTCAAACCATGATCCAAAATCTCCCTCCACTGAAAAGCAACGCCTCGCGCAGGACTACGGAAAGCTGAGAGGACTAAACTTGATATAGGAGGCACTTTACGCGGGAGGTTCCCTCACACCGAGGTGGCTGCCGAAGTGGAGTAAGTTGGTGAGCTAGTTGGCCACATTATTTACTGTACGTTTAGTAAATGCTCTGTATGCGTCGAGTCGCTAAATCACTACACTAGTTTTTAAAAAATAATTTCAGTAAGGTACATTGTGCTAATGGTGCTGACATTGGTAAATACTGGTTAGGATAAACAAACAGCGTAATCTGTAAGACATGAAAGACAAGCATGACTGGTTGTTTATACTAAGCCTTATCGCTTTCAGTCAGTTGCGCCGAGCTCATAATTCATTGCCAAACTATGTCAGGGTACAGTGTGGCATATGGTCCTGTAGACCGCTATTATGGACTAACTACATTAGAATTGAACCGTTGGGAAACACAGTTGTCCATTGATTGCGCCAAGCATAACAGTGATTCTGGAACTACATTACTGTCATTTATAGCAAGTGTTTCATTTCGACACACTGTCCACAGTAGTCGGCACTCAGGGATCTCGCTATAGAACTGCAATCTTCTTTTTCAAGACCGGGATCGTTTCTTCTCACAGAGTTTACCTTCTACCTTCTAGCTGCTTAAGTTGCATTTGAATCGTGAATTTGATACTTAAAACACTTGTAATTTTCCTGCGACTGTGTCAAACGATTGTTATGAGTTACTAAAGCCGATTAAAAGACCCGTTACTCAAATTAGCCTCAACTCAAAAATAAAAAAACAAGCCATTAATTCATAAGAACAGGTCTGACAAAACTGTTCTCCTGGGTCCAAAAGCACAGGTTTCTAATGTAGCAGCAATGTACTATTGCCATGTATTCTCTTTTAAAGTGCATGTGGAAGATTTAGCAAGAATTTAAATAGTGTAAAACTGAGCACAGAAAACCTCTAGCTTCCTCTTGAGAGCAACGTTGAAATGGGAGCTTTGTTGAGTCAGTACTTCTGGTTTTGATCCAGTCAGCAAAGTCTATAATGTATGAGGCTACACAACAGAAATCTACTTAAAAGTCACACACTATTACAGTGTATTTTTGTGCATTATAAGTAATCATTAGTAAAGTGGACCCTTTGCTACAAACTGCATGATATATACATTTTCTGTATATCACACATTGTTGACTTGACCAAAGATTAATCCTGAAAAGCAGTGTACAGAATGGGACACCATTATTGTATGAACTGCATTCTTTTTAACGAATTAGTTTTCACTTTGGTAGGTTATGAATGGTACATTCTCAGTGTCTGTGTCTGCCTGCAGTGCAATCATGGTGATACAGAACCCTCAAAACCAAATGTAGGCAATTATGCATCAAGAAATTTAGTGTGTGTGTGTGTGTGTGTGTGTGTGTGTGTGTGTGTCTGTACACACGTGCCAGGAGTCTAAAAGAGTTGGTGTTACATAATAAGAATTTGTTTCGTTATCTTACTTCTTCCCAGTGGTTAAAGCTTGGTATATTTCTCTCTCTCTTTCTCTCTGTCTGTCTCTTTTTCTTTCTCTACCTTTCCACTGTTCTTCTAGTTTCCCATACTGGTGTCAACAGTGGCAGTGTTTCCATCGTTTGAGGTCATCCACTGCAGTTCACCATGGCGATGGTGCAACCGTGTGTGAATCTCCGTCAGCAGCCTCTCACTGCCCTGGAATCCCACGTTTATCCACTGTTTTACATCCTCAGAAATGTTAAAAACAAAGGTTATTTTTTTATTTTTTATTTTTTTACCCTCCCCAGTGTGAATAACACACCACAGTTACAGTCACTGTCTGTTCACTGCACATTTCACAACACTGTAAACCTCATACTGTAACGTACTGCAGTGTTTCTATAGAAGTCATCTATGCAAGTAAAAAAAAAAAAACCCTCCCCAGCACCTGAAGAAAGAAATATACCGTGTTTGAATATTCTGAGATCTGAAGATCATAATTCACCCCCGTCCTTCAGACAGTGGGTTTGTAATGGTTTACTCATTAATTGGTGACAGTCAATTAATCACAGTTGCTCAAGACTCCACTCTCTATTGATCTCGTTCTCTGCCCTATTTTTCATCGTCTAAATGACGTGGATTGGCAGATTTGCCCTGCCTGGGAAATGGAGGGTCGTGGGTGACTGACCTGTGTGTCAGGCCTGCGTGGGGTGTCTGCTCTTCCACGGTGAAATGGCGTCTTTACCATTTCGCCTGTAAAGGTTTAGACTGCCTTAGAGCTGCATGCAGAGTCACACACACCTCCGCTGACCGCGTGACCTTTTCTACTTAAAGCGTAATCACTGACAAATGATTACATTAATTAGCTCACCTACCATCTCTCCTTCCCTCCCTCTGTCCTGCCCCCCACCTGATCACACACACACACACATTTGCCAACCGAGTGAGTGAGAGAGAGAGAGAGACTCACTGGTGTGATTGGTGTTTTTCCAGTGCCGTAGGAGTACTATAGCATTGGACTGCTGAACTCTTGAGATGATTTAGACATTTTGCCGCCTGCAGGTGGAACGTATTGATTAGAGCTACCCCTCATAGAGATCGCCGTGGTGATGATGAGAGCACCATGGAGACAGGGTGTACCGGTGGGATCTTCACCTAAAGTCTCACTCTCCACAGGGTAGAGATCATCAGCTGAAACTCCAGTGCACATCTACACCCCTTAAAACCTCCACAGGGTTCATCTGCACATAATACCTCCATTAAAACCTCCACATGGTTCATCTGTTCATTAGCGATACACACAGTACTGTCAAGTACTCCTAACTGAGGACGGTCAGAAATTGGGTGATACCATGAATGTAAAAAAGGGGGGAGACCTTAGAGCAACTCATCTTACTGATGGCCAAACACAAAACAAATGCACACTTTTAAACACCTTTATGATATTGTAGTTATTAGGATTTCAGTTAGCTGGTTAGCGCAGGCTTCAACTAATCTCTCTCTCTCTCTCTCTCTCTCTCTCTCTCTCTCTCTCTCTCTCTTTCACCTTTTGTATCTCTCTGTTTCCTCCTCTGAATCCCTCTTTTGCTCTTTTGCTCTCTCTCCCCTCTCTCTGTCCAGCTTTCTCTCCCTCCCTCTCTCCCTCCCTCTTTTCTCTTGTGATATACCCATATCGCTCTGGGGGCAGGGAGCACTGCTGGGAGGAGCTGCATGGGCAGCTTTTATTGGCCTGGAGACCCTGTCATGAGCCTGGCCCTTTACAGAGCATCTGCGACCCTTCTCTCAGACACACACACATACACACACACACACACCCTCCCACTGTCAAGGGCCTCGGGGGAGAATAGGGTGGATTATTATGGAAATGTTACCTTACATTGGCCCACTCTTTCTCTTCGTCTCCTTCCTGCCCAGCTGAGGGGAGCATCAGGGTAGGGTGACACCCAGGAAAGGGCACAAGAAGACAAGGGAACAAGGGGATGAGAGAGGGGACACGGAGACGAGGAAATGAGAGAGAGGACAAGGAGACGAGGGGATGAGAGAGGGGACAAGGAGATGAGGAGATGAGAGAGGGGACAAGGACACAAGGGGATGAGAGAGGGGACAAGGAGACGAGGGAATGAGAGAGGGGACAAGGGAATGAGAGAGGGGACAAGGAGATAGGGCAAGGGGATGAGGAGAAGAGAGAGGGGGTTAGAGAGGATGAGAAAGGGCACCATGAGATGAGAGGAGCAGAGAGAGCAGCACGCAGCTTTCACACAAAACACAATTAATACATGAACCAGCAAGTGGGAATAAATTTCCAAAACTTGCCACGAAGGGTCTATGTCGTCACGTAGAGGCGCTGAGACAGGACGTCTCAATCTGAGCTTGCTGTCATCCACACGGCTCTACTTGCTCCAGACTGCTCTGCCCGCGGTAACGGAGGCCCCACTGAAGTTCCTTCTCTTTTGATTCTTGCTAGATTCTAGTTCTGTGGTGAGAGTCGGTGTGTCCGTGTGTGTGCTCCGAGCAGTATCTGGACAGCACAGTTGTACTCAGGGAGCATGTGCAAGTAGCAGCACTGCTGATCCCTGATCAGCTCTGACCCACTCTGTTCACCCTCTTTACAGGACACTCACACTTGACAAACTCTGCAGGCTTCACCTCACACACCTGTTACACCCCGCAGGCTTCACCTCACACACCTGCTATAAATGGTCCACACCTCCCTGGACCACAACCCTTCTCTCTGCTCATCCCTTTTGTTGTCTGTTTTCCTTTCCCTTTTAGGAGATTAATTATATTTAAATTTAAATTTGTAATGAAAAGTTGTAACTGAGCAGTTTTCCCTGCTTTAATACTTCAGTGGGTTTTTTTTTACCATGCATTCATTTTACAATTACAAAACAAACATAAATTTAAGACATCCATCTAGTTTTCAAGCACACACACACACACACACACACACAGATATACATATACACACACACAGATACACACACACACACACACAGATACTCATACACACCATAAGGGCTTATTAATTATTTGTGACCACTTGATTTCATATTGTGCTGCCAGTAGCCTGGTCATAGATTATAATTACCACTTTGCTGTTTGTATCGTATTCATCTCCTCTTGCTCTTAGTACTGTATTACCCTGTGCTTCTCTCTTTCTCTCTCTCTTTCTTTCGCTCTCTCTCTCTTTCTCTCTCTCTCCCGTACACAAGACCAAAAGTGCAGGCACATCATTTATTGATAAGACAAAAAGAATGTAATGAAATTATCAATGTTCTTGAATTAATTATGAACATGATTAAGAAAAGCTAAAGATCTCGGGTGCTGAGGTCCCATTACCCGTTCAGTCTCAGGCATTTGCTTTCATTCAGGGAGAAGCAGAAGAAATCTCCCAGGCTCCAGCGGTCCAGCGTTCGTCTCCTCTCCTCCCCGGGATGGAGTGCCTCTCCCCTGCTCCCTGCTCATGCTCGCTCCCCTCTCCCCTCTCCCCTCTCTCCTCTCATTCTGCCCTCGTCTCGGCTGCTCCGGGCTGTTTGTCTACCTTGGCCTGCGACGTTGTTTTTCTGCTGGATCCATTTCGTCAGCGAAGGGTCCTGACCTCCACCTGCGCTCGGAGCAGAAGGTAAGAGGCAACACACACCTGCTTGTTCCACCTGCCTGCTCCACCCAGCCCTGCTCCACCCGGACACTCTCTTAATGTCCAGGGGACACTGACGCTGCATTTCCCTCCAGATGGAGGTGGAGAACAGACGGCGCTGTAATGGTTGGTGCACGTCTGTGTAGCACTGTGTGCTTTGATGTTTCACTGTTTTGAATTTGCCTTGAGACTTTTCAGTATTTATCACCAGGTGCTTGACTTTCTTTAAAAAATCTTACTTAATAATAATAATAATAATCCTAATATGTTTTGTAAGATTTCATTTGTCAGGCCATGAAAAAATATTTGCAATTTTTTTGTTAAATTAATTTAACTTCTTTAATTTTATTTATGACTAATATTTGAACTAAATGTAAAAGTAAAGCAACAAATAACTTTTTTCAATTTGAATAAATTATAAAGTGTTTAATTATTCTGGGTCAGCAATGTTCATGGTTCTAAATGACTAAATTTGTCAAATTATTAAACTGATAGTTTTGTGTGTGTGTGTGTGTGTGTGTGTGTGTGTATGGAAATGCATTGTTAAGCATTGTATTTAAAAGTAAATATTTAAAATGAAACAAAAAACTATATAATATATTATAATGATAGCAGCAAATAAATAAAAAAATGGAATATGGTTGAAAATTGCTAGATAATTTTGTAGAAATTTACTAAACATTTTTTGTTATTTCCATTAAAAAATATGATTAAAATGATTTACATTTGATATTTGAAATTTGACAAACTAGAAAGAAAACTTACTTTTCAGACATTATGCCGTTTGAACAAATCTGATTGCACATTCATAGTTATATTGAAATATATTGAAAGTTTAAATCAATACATAATCAAGTTATCTTTGAAAAACGCATGTATCCATGAACGATTCGGTTTTGTGAAATGGTGATGGAGCACCATAGCAAAAGTGATCAGTGGACTGCAGAATTAGCCAGTCTGCAGTGTGAGGCTGGATGTGTGTGACAGTGTCTCGGGGCAATTACTGCTCTCTCTGGCCACACGGGAGAAGCTGCAGACGCTACTGTCTGTGTCCTGGGGGGGGACTTCACTCACTCTCTCCTGGGGGGAAGGGGGGGGGGTTCACTCACCCTCTCCCACTCCTCCTCACCCTTGTCTTTCCATGCTACTCCCACTCTCACACATCCGGCTCACGCCAGGTGGCCCTCACACGGACTCACACACACGCTTGCACACATGCACTGCAGACCAGCCCGGGAGGAAAGAACAGAGGCTGGGATAGAGTTCCCCACAGCAGATACCGTCACGTTGGCCCTCACAGAACAGTTCCACACACACCATGTTCCTCCACAGGCTGCTGGGATGTCACTACTGCAAGCAAGGCTGATTCTTACAGACCGACACTCTCTACACTTTATTCCCCACTTGTAAAGACAGTATTTTATGATTCTTATTACCTGTTACTGAACTCCTGTAGTTCACCTGTAAGAGCTGGTAGTCTTAGACTCCATAAGGGTTAACGGGAATACTGTCGTCCTGCGGGGAGTGAGAGACTCCGTAAGGGTTAACAGGAATACTGTCGTCCTGCGGGGAGTGAGAGACTCCGTAAGGGTTAACAGGAATACTGTCGTCCTGCGGGGAGTGAGAGACTCCGTAAGGGTTAACAGGAATACTGTCGTCCTGGCCATTGATCCACGTATTGGATCTCAGGCCAGGCTGCTGTTACTGGATATTGCCCTGTGCTATCAGCCAGTGGCGATGGCCTCTGTGATAACAAGCCCTCTGCACTGAGCTGCTCCTCCAGGGCAGATACGGTTACTCTGCCCCCGTGGGACTCAAGACATCCACGTGATGCTGACCTCAGGAACTTTTTACTTCATCGAGTAAATTCAGACTCTTATCAAGTTACTGGCTTGGCGTCGTCCAATCACACAGATGTTTTAGCCTGTTTGTCACTGGCCCACTCTGTAAAGGACGCAGAGCATGGGGCATTAAAACGCATCTGCTCGTTGTTGATAACGGGAAGGATTTTGGAGGAGATGGTTTGGTTTTGTAATCAGGGAGGTTATGTGAATCTCCAGCAGTTCAGCATTAAATGGAGTTTAATGGGCAACACGGCGGAGCCTGTAAAGCTCTGAGAGGGTTGAGATGTTGTGCATGGGCGTCTGATGATTGTTTAGTCGTTAAGATGAGACCTGCGAGCCAGACCCGGGCAAAGAGCCTAACAACCTGCCCTAAATTCACACAGCGGTTTTAATTAGTAAAAGTTAGAAGATTCCAATACTGTAGTTGATGTTGCAATTGTTACTCTAGTAGAAGCATTAGAGCTTTCAAATGAAGCAGTATGAACATAACGATTCCCCTTCTCCTCTTTCAGGGGAGGGTTCCAGTTTCCAGTAGCAGCGTTTGGGGAGGGAACGCGGCCTTGTCAGCTCGCGGTGTGCCACGGCAGAGGGGCGAGCCAGGTGGCATCTGGTGCCCGCTCCCTCTTCGCTTCTGCACAGCCCAGATGGCGTGTTAAACAGGCTAATTATTTCGACACAAAACTCTGAAATTGCGACTCGCCAGGGTACGGTTTCTCGTTTAGAATTTTACTCACTGGGCGCTGATCCTGTGACGAAGCAGCGCTGTGATCTGCAGCCTGGATCAGCTAGTGAAGCTAAAGTCCTGTCAGACTAGCAGTTAGCATGCAATGCAGTTTAAATTCTGTCAGATTAGCAGTTAGTTTTTATGCGGATTAAAATTAGTCAGACTAGCCCATCCAGTGCGGTTCAAATTCGGTCAAATTACCTGGTTTTGCTCCTGTTCAACACCAATAATGGGTGAGAATGCGTCAGTCTGATTCTAAGCTTCTTTTGTTCACAGTTACTGTAAATTAATCCACCAGCAGCGGACATATTTTATTTATACAACCATCTGCACAAAGAGGAAGCAAATAATAATAAACACGTCAACAGTACAGTGACACAAAGGGTTTGTCGAACTGCACGTTCACGGTCGGAGACATTTGAGCGAATAAAAACACGGCCTCTCTAGTTAATGGTAACCATTCCCTTCTTTAGTGACCAGCCTGTTACAGCGTCCAGCGGTACGACTGCAGAATAATGAGCCAATAAGGGCGCGGCGTGGAACTCCTGCACAGAGCGCCCGCTCGTCGGCAGCGGGCAATAACCCTTCAGCCTCTCACAAGCTCCCTCCAGAGGCCTGCGCCGCGCACACGCCGGACTCTTCATAACCGGGGTGGTTATGGACTCGGGGCAGAGAACGCGTTCAGGGCGCCGTTGCCCTGCGTGAGTTAAGAGGCGAAAGAGATCCAGCAGGACGGGGGTGGGGTGGGGGGGTGGGGGGTAAGGTTCACGGCCCTGTTCCCTGTCTGACTGGTCATCAGGATGTATGGTGCGTGGTTTATGTCTCCGGAATGATCAGATCTGCCTGCTTTATATCACCCGAGGCGGGAACTGTAATCAGACTTGCAATCAGACTTGTTTCTCAGTGTTTGCTGCAAGGCGTTTCTGCCGTTTTGTGAACTCTTTAGTTGAAGGATCGTGGCAGTACTTTAGTATTTTATGCTGATCGGTTCCTGGCTCCTGACCTCCAGACATGCATGTACACACCCACACACACACACTCACGCACACTCACACACACACACACATGTTCACACAAACGCGCACACACACGCAAACTGTTTAGAGGACGATGCACTGCAGGGAGAATGTCGATAACAAAATCAGCCTGTTTAGTCAGAACAATGTATTAACCTGTCTTAATTGTTATATGTGCACTTAAAATTATTTAAATTTTACATCAGAAATTGATGTCAATGCTAGCACTAAGTTTGTGTGTAGTGATTGGCTTTCAGAGGGTGGGGCATCTGTCAGTCACAGGCTTGTCCTGGGGAACGGTCCTTATTCATCTTACAAGCTGTCAGTCAAGCCTTCCTCATGTCAAAGAGTCACGTAACCTAAAATAGCATGTTTATCCTGGGCTAAACAGCCCCTGTGTTTACGTAGCCCTCACCTTTTCAAAGAGTGGAAGAGAGGAACCTTTCAGGGAAAACAATGAATGGAGTGATTTGACTGCAAATGAAACACATTTGGCCTGTAAGAGTTGTAATTTTCCATTAATAAAGCACCAAGACCATTAAAGTGAAGGTTCACGCAGTGGTGGATGTTAATCATGATCAGAATGGGCTGTTGTTTGGCACCGAATCCCAACACTGGCCTGCTGCCCTCCTCTTTAATGCACTGCCCCCTGTGAATCAGCACCAATAAAGCTAGAAAACACACAAAAAAGCTATGAAACATGTTCATTTGTAATGCTGTGGTTGCCCCCCACCCACCCCACCCCCTTCCCTAAAGAGGGCCCCATCTGCTCGGGGACTACAGGCTGGAGGCTTGCGGCAGGAGCAGGAGAAGCAGGACTGTTTCCTGTCACTACATTTCTATTAAGCTGCGCACACTGCAGGCCTGGCCTGCTTATCACAGCAGGAGCAGCTGAGCGCACCGCTCCCCTGCACTGACCCAGAGACAACCAGACCACACTCCCTCACACACACGGACAGAAGGAGGAGGGGAGAAGGAGAGGGAGGGACAGAGAGAGGGAGATGGAGAGGTGGAGGTAAATAGCAGGAGTAAAGAGCAAGAGAGGGAGAGAGAGAGAGAGAGAGAGTGTGTGTGTGTGTGTGTGTTTGTTTGAGTATGTATGTGTGCATGTGTGTGTGTGTGTGTGTGTGTGTGTGTGTGCGCATCTGTGTGTGCTTGCATGTATGTGCATGTCTGCGTGTATGTGTGTGTCTGCGTGTATGTGTGTCTTTGGAGGGCAGGAGCTAGGTGGAGCGAGAGGCAGAGATACTAAGGATTGAGTGTTAATCCATAAATGGACTAAAACACTCTGAGGACATCTGTGGGAATCTGAGGACATCTGTGGGAATCTGAGGACATCTGTGGGAATCTGAGCTCTCTTAAGTCTGTAAGTCCTTGTTTGGCTGGAGTTCTGTCTTGCGTCTGCGAACTCTCTCCTGCTCCTCTCCAAACAGGAAGACCTGGAGTGGGGGTGCTGAGGGGCTTTAAACAGACCAATCTGCATAGTATTTTCATATTATTTTTATAGTATTCTTTTGGATTCTATTCGCTTTGGATAAAAGCACCTTCAAAATGACTAAATGCAAATTAAAAAGTCACAGTATAAGAGGTGATGAAGGATGACACAGGTTGACGTGGGGTGAGGGGTGACGTGGGGTGATGGGTGATGCGGGGTAAGGGGTGATGCGTGTGAAGGGTGACGTGGGGTAAGGGGTGATGCGGGTGAAGGGTGACATGGGTGAGGGGTAATGTGGTGTGAGGGGTGGTGCGGGTGAGGGATGACATCACTTATCATGTGCTCATTTGCAGTTCAAATGGAGGTGGAACAGAGGTCAAAAGGTCACAGAGAGGTTAAAAGGTCACAGAGCAGGTTGATGTTTACCAGCACTTTTCAACTCCAGTTGGAAAAAAACTGATAAAACTGTAATCTGACATCAAGCAGTGTATGCTTCTATCTATGCTAATATGATAAAAACAGAGTTAGACATCAAAGTCCCATCAAAGTCTTATGCATTTTGCACTGAATAAGCAAAAAAGGTGAAATTTAACACATTTTAACCCAGTTTGATCAAGAGTGGTGAAAATTAACATCAACTTTTCACAGCAGAGCACATTTACTAAGCTAACATTTAAACAGACTGAAGGGTTTTCTTGCCTAATAATATTCAGTAAAGTGCAAATGACTCTGAAGCAGAATCAGGCGAGTGTGTGTGTCTTCTCTGTCATTCCTAATGCTGTTTAGAAGTACTGCTGTTTAGAAGTACTGACGGTCACTCAACCAACCCCATCCAGACCTGTTCCAGTCACTGAACCAACCCCATCCAGACCTGCTCCAGTCACTCAACCAACCCCATCCAGACCTGCTCCAGTCACTCAACCAACCCCATCCAGACCTGTTCCAGTCACTCAACCAACCCCATCCAGAACTATTCCAGTCATTCAACCAACCCCATCCAGACCTGTTCCAGTCACTCAACCAACCCCATCCAGACCTGTTCCAGTCACTCAACCAACCCCATCCAGACCTGTTCCAGTCACTCAACCAACCCCATCCAGACCTGCTCCAGTCACTCAACCAACCCCATCCAGACCTGCTCTATTGATGTTTCCAGAGGTCATGACCTGGAAATGATGCCGCCAACTGTTCTTCAAGCTCGTTGTGGGATGCTGTTCAATCAGTGAGGAGGCCTGGCTATGAAGACGGAGATGACGAGTGCTGTTAAAGTGCCTTCTGAACACAGGCCATTTCAGGGGGGGATTATGCATTGATTGCTTGTTAACCGTATGAATGATGGAATCAGTATATCCAGTATGTCAGTGTGTGTTTGGGTAAAGTATCTGTTAGTGTTTTGTCACTTTAACAGGTTTTTGACATTCTGCTATAAAATATGTTTGAAAATCTGGAAATTTTATTACAAGTAATTTTATAGATCAAATTTTATTTTATAGCGATGTTGCCATAATAATACAGTACTGCATCATACTAACACTGTAGTACAATAATAACATAATACCACAATACAGCACCACATTAACACTGTAGTACAGTAATAACATAATACCACAATACAGCACCACATTAACACTGTAGTACAGTAAAACCATAAAGCCACAATACTGTAGCTCACCAAAGCATTCTAACACTGTAGCACAGTTATACAATAATAATGTAGCACACTAAAACTGTATTACACACGCAGTAGTATCATAATGCTCTAATACTCTAAAACTGTATTTCAGTAATGCCCTAATACCATAATACAGTAATACTCTAACACTGTATTATAGTAATATCATAAAATAGTAAAACTATAACACTGTATTATAGTAATATCATAATACAGTAAATACTATAACATTGTATAATAGTAATATAATACAATAATATTCTAACACGTTTATAGTAATATCATAATAGTAATACTCTAACACTGTTTTATAGTAATATCATAATACAGTAAATACTATAACATTGTATAATAGTAATATAATATAGTAATACTCTAACACGTTTATAGTAATATCATAATACAGTAAATACTATAAAACTATTATAGTAATATCATAATACAGTAATATTCTAACACTGTTTTATAGTAATATCATAATACAGTAAATACTATAACACTGTATTATAGTAATATAATACAGTAATACTAACACTGTATTATAGTATAGTATATCCCATATAATATCTTATAGTATATCCCATAGTATATACCATAGAATATGCCATAGAAGTTTGACTCCACAGAACCACCTCTTGGAGGCTTAAATGTAAAGAGGGCAGAGAGAGAGAGAACATTCGTCTTGAATGTAGAGAAAACGGTCGTCTTGAACATAGAGAGAACGTTCGTCTTGAGCATAGAGAGAACATTCATCTTGAATGTAGAGAGAATGTTCTTCTTGAACGTAGAGAGAATGTTCTTCTTGAACGTAGTCTCGGGTCTCTCAAAGATCTGAATATACCTGTTCAGAATTTTCTGCCATATTAATGTGTTATACTCATGTTCTACATGCACATGCATACACACACTCCACACACTCACACACTTGCATACACACACACTCCACACATTTACACACACGCGTACGTACACACATATTACATAAACTCACACATGAGCATGTACACACACACTGCACACACTCACACATTTGTTCATGTGAATAACTGCCTTCCCGAGGTTGAACATACAGCTAGGGCCAGTTCTCCAGTTGCTCCCCAAAGCTGAGAGGAGCTTGATAAAAACATGGCACATCTCTCTATCTCTCTCTGGTTCTCCCTCTTTCTCTCTCTCTCTCCTTCTCTCCCTCTCTCCCTTTATCTCTCTGTTTCTTTCCCTCTATGTCTCTCACTCTCTCTCTGGCAGGTGTGTGCTAGGTGTTGACTCTTATGCACCTGATAATCAGTATATCTCAGAGCAAGGAGAGTGTGTGTTTGTGTGTACGTGTGTGTGTGTGTGTGTGTGTGTGTGTATCAGCAGCTTGAGACCAGGATAACATGCCAGGGTGTGATTTAGACAGGAGGCTCTTAGCTATGTCTGTACCCAAACCCCCCCAGTGCTCCCACAGAGCCTAACCCATCCTCTCTCATCATTAACCCATATGTACCCCATCACAGGTAGACTGGAAGTGCATGAGTTTCTTCTCTCTCAGTGTGATGCTCACAGATCATAACACCAGCAGCTGTTTGTCCAGTTTTTTTTCTTCTTCTTCTTTCTTTCTTGTTTGCATTTTCCTCAAGAGGAAGCCCAGACATTCTGAGTCATGGTCTCTCTTCCCCGTTATTGATCTCGCGGCCAGGTCCTTGAGATGTGTATCTGTATCTGTGTGGTACGGGCCGTGGTGTGTACCGTGGACAGATACGAGTCGTTCTGACCTTGTGCTGTTCATCTAACAACTGCAGAGGAAAACTCACCTGATTCACAACAAAAGCACATTTAAGAAGCAGACATACGGCTGTTTAGTTGCAGTAATAGGGTGAATATTTTTACGGTTTGTGTCACTGTTTTCTTGATTTAATATTCGGGTGTTTTAGTGCATTTTTGTGGGTGTAAGTGTTGTGCTTTTATTATGCCGGGTATAAAGTTTCTATGGTGCGAGCCTGGAGCTACGCGGCTATCCATCCCACTACTGCTGGAGAATAAAACATCACATTACACAAAAATAATCATCACACTCTGATACAAGTGTGTGCATGAACAATCATTCCATCTGCATATGCCCCGTTGCCCCAGTTTCCGCTTGGAAGCAGAGAAACGTTAAAGAAACGCTGGAGAAACGTTAGCCGCCTTCTTTTGACTGGCCTACGATACATCAATAATTAATCAACGGCATTTGGGGATTAGCGTAATAACGCACGCGGCTAGTTTTCATCTTGAAGGCATTCATTCCCCAGTCCAGCACAATTAGATCTCCTGATCCTTCGTCAGACTCTATTTTCTATTTCAAATGTTCACAGTATCATAAGACTTGCATTCATTAAGAAGCTCCTTTGTTCTGAGAAATTCCATTATCACAGCTGATATCCGTCGCTGGTCAATTCTTAACTCTATGACAGTAATTAAAGATTGCTGTTCTACATGAGTCTCCATTCCGACGAACACCAGTATGCAATCAAGGCTGCAGTCTATTTCATGGGGGGTTTTTTTTAAACTGTGAATTTTTTCTCAGTAAGTGACACTGAGGTTGTGCCTTCATCTTCAGTATCTCTGTTTGAGCTGTTTGTCTCCAGGAAGGTGTTAGTTCAGGTCTCTTCCTGACCACTGAATGTCACATATCTCTCCCGAGTTAGAGCTTGTTAGGCGCTTGTTTAAGCCACTCCATGTTAGTCGGTTTATTTAGAAGCAAATGATTTATGGTTGCTTATATCACAAGAGGTCAAGAGGTCACAATTAGGCAGGGGATTTAAAATACATTGTGCAGTGGTCAAAGAGAATCCATTCTGGTCTCTACAGAGACATAGACCCATCTAATACTGTTCAGTGCACCAATTACACGTCTCAAGGGGAGACTGAGGTGACAGTCCATTCAGAGTGAGATTAGGACCGTCACAACACAAATACACAACACGGGATCAGCTAGGACCATCATAACGCGAGATCAGCTAGGGCCGCAACACAAATACACAACACAGGATCAGCTATGAACGTCACAACACAGGATTAGCTAGGACTGCAACACAAATACACAACATGGGATCAGCTAGGACCAATATAACACAAGATCAGCTAGGACCGCAACACAAATACACAACACAGGATCAGCTAAGACTGCAACACAAATACACAACATGGGATCAGCTAGGACCAATATAACACAAGATCAGCTAGGACCGCAACACAAATACACAACACAGGATCAGCTAAGACTGCAACACAAATACACAACACAGGATCAGCTAGAACCATCATAACACGAGATCAGATAGGACCGCAACACAAATACACAACACAGGAACAGCTAGGACCATCACAACATGGAATCAGCTAGGACTGCAACACAAATACACAACATGGGATCAGCTAGGACCAATATAACACGAGATCAGCTAGGACCGCAACACAAACACACAACACGGGATCAGCTAGGGCCGCAACACAAACACACAACACGGGATCGTCACCTCCATGACTCTTTTTTCACACTGAATATGCACTTTATGACAAACTCCACTTTGATTGACTGTTCACACTGATTCCCCGTGAGATGACACTCTGTGTTCCCACGCATTAATGACAAACCCCCATGGACAGAGCTCTGTAGGGGGAATGCTGCCCTGTCTGCTCTGTCTGCTTGCTCTGCTGTGGTTTGATAAATCAAATTTGTATCAGCTACATATCTTAATGGATTTCCATTTAACTCGTGATAGGTTACTGCTATGCTTATCAACAAAACAAATAGTGGTCTATCACATCATTTAGCCCGAGAAGCAATGAGAAATTATCCAAGATTAATACAGAAATAGTAACGTCCATTATATAGCTGCAATTAGTATGATTTTAATGCTGATTTACTCGCAGTACAAAGGTTAAAAATGCTGGCTGACAGAGGACTTCATCTGAAAAGTGTTTGAGTTTCTTTGAAAGGACTTGAGCGTTCCTGATTAAATGCGTGATGTTTTTACCACGCTGATGTTTGCAGCGGTAACTGAAGCAGGGCTGAGATGTTGGAATGTCCTCCTGGCTGAGACGTTCCTGTCTCTGTGGGACACACGGAACTGAGAACTGTTCCTCCAGCTCCTTTGGACTGCCACCTCCAGTCTCCTGCTACGTGCCCTGACTAATCTGATCCAGACGCCGATTTGGCGGAAGCTCGTGAGGGACACGCCCAACGTGGCGGGACGTATGAGAAACTGGTTGGGAACTGTGGCGCTCTCAACAGAGCTGTCCCAGAATTCCTTGGCAGGCAGTCAATCCTGATATCCTGATGCGAAAACGCAGGTGGTGGTAGACAAATGTTCTTCTCTCTGCGAGCGCCGAGCTCTGAATGGCATGTTTACCACGCTGTGGTGTCAGGGAGCTACACACAAGCACAGCACAGTGAGTACACTAACGGCGCACTGCAGACAGCAGCTCGACCCCTGGACAGGTGTGTGTATTCATTCACAGTTCTACCTGCCTCTAAGCTACACCGTCTGTACCGACATCTCCCACACACTACAGGCTGCCTAGTCCTTCCCTCACAGCGTTAGGGTTAGGTTTAGGTTTAAGGTTACAGTACTGTTAGGGTTAGGTTTAAGATTACAGTACTATTAGGGTTAGGTTTAAGGTTACAGTACTATTAGGGTTAGGTTTAAGGTTACAGTACTGTTAGGGTTAGGTTTAAGGTTACAGTACTATTAGGGTTAGGTTTAAGGTTACAGTACTATTAGGGTTAGGTTTAAGATTACAGTACTGTTAGGGTTAGGTTTAAGGTTACAGTACTATTAGGGTTAGGTTTAAGGTTACAGTACTGTTAGGGTTAGGGTTACTTCAACAGAGTCTGTATGGCACCCAGATCCAGATTGTTCTCTGGATTACATGCTTCTCACAGACATGTATTAATCTAAGCCCTGATTACGCTGCTGAGAGAATACCCCACTTACCCCAACTAACCAACCTACCCAACCTACCCTGCATACCCCACCTACCAAACCTACCCTACCTATCCCACCTACCAAACCTACTCCACCTACCCTATCTGCCACACTTGCCCCACCTTCCCCACCAGCCCAGTCAACTCCACCTACTCCACCTAACCCTAAACCAATCCACTCCATCTACCCCACTTATCCTTCCTACTCCACCTAAATCAACCTACTCCACCTACCCCACTTAGCCTATGTGCCTCACCTACTCCACCAGCCCACACTACTCCACCTGTTCCACCTAACCCAATCCACTCCACCTAACCTAACCTTCTCCACCTACCCTACCTGCCACACCTGCCCCATCTGCCAAGCCTACCCTGCCTGTCCCACCTACTCTATCTGTAACACTTACCCCACTTGCCCCACCTACCCACCTGCCACACCCGTCACACCTGGAGCACAGAGTGGCTCAGCATGCCCCAGGACTCCCCTCTTAATGACAGCCACAAGTTATTAATTAAGGACACACTGTCAGACTGCACCTGTGAGGTCATGTTAATTATGGGATTTACTGTATCCAGGGTGTTACCAGATGGACTAGCGGAGGTAGGTAGCCATTCCTAAGCTGAGGTGTCTTGCCATGTCAGAAAATGCAAAATCATATCTGCTGTTTTCAGGTTTGACAGACCGTTTGAGGGTAACCAGATTTTTCTAAAGATGGCTTCACTTCAAGCTGGTGTTTGTAGAGATGTAAACTGATAGCTCACGAAGGTCACAAGCAGTGAGAGATTCGGGCAGAAGGATAGAGATCTGAACCATAGAGCATTTCAAAATCTAATACGTGAGAGTGTGAAGTCAGATGAAGTCCCCAGACACTGTGGGTGGGACCACCTGCATCACCACAGTCCAAAACTTAAAATGTGTCCGACAGCACATTAATAAGCAAACCTAACAAAACATGCTGTTAAATCGCTTCCTAGTGTCCAAACACACAAACAAAAGTAGTAGGTGGTCCACCTTCATAAACCAAAGACACTGGTACAGAGCTTTGTAGTGTAGTTCCCCATGGAAACACACAAATGAGCGCCTGAACTGGAGGGTATAAAACACTTGTTTGGTTTTGGTTTTGGTTTTGTTTTGGTGGAAAGTTTCACTGTGGCATCTGAAAACTTTCCCACCAGTATCCCGACAATTTAGCCACTGGTCAGTGCTGGTGGGGGTGTGGACACCTGCTCTTTTAATTATTCACACAGAACATTCCAGATATGGTTCCGGTGTTCCTCACAATATGTCACAGTATACACATCTGCATTTCCTTACACCCTGCACAGCTTCTTGTTCCTAAAAATTAGCTTGGAGACAAAGGAATCCCTGACAGATTCCACATTGGAACAAAGGAGGTATCCCTGATAGATCCCATACTGGAATGTTCTAAATGAGTAATGCAGGGAACAAGGATTTGTGTAAGAAAACTACGCAAGATATCGCACTGCATTATGTGAAAGTGGCCCCTGAATATCTTGTGTATGGAAATATCTTTGATCTGGTTTGATAGAAGGATTTGTGTGACTATTCACTCTACAGGATGAACAGTGTGAACACTCTAAAAGAACACCCAGATGAACAGTGTGAACACTCTAAAAGAACACCCAGATGAACAGTGTGAACACTCTAAAAGAACACCCAGATGAACAG
>JAOXYF010000018.1:202778-214432 GCA_028565775.1 Sternarchorhynchus goeldii | reverse complement strand
AACAGGTTTCATGGTGTACCAGTCTGTCCTGTGTGAACAGGTTTCATGGTGTACCAGTCTGTCCTGTGTGAACAGGTTTCATGGTGTACCAGTCTGTCCTGTGTGAACAGGTCTAGTGGTGTAAGACCCTTAATGTCTTACCTCAGTGTTGTTAAAAGACTCGCCCAGAGAAACAGTGTCATTGAACAGGAAGTTGTCATCACCCAGAGAGGAAGTTTCACGCTCGGGGGCGGATCCCGGGAAGGGCTTGGCGTTCTCCAGCGGGGAGGGAGTGCTGGCCATGCTCCCGGGGGTGTGACTTCCGCTGTCTCCCCGCTCAAGCAGGTGCACCTGAGAGAGGTCCAAACTCAAGCCCCTGGCTCTGCAGTTCCAGGCCCGGGGTGTAGCAGGTTCTCCGGGCGTCTCACACAGCAGGTCCCCGGCGTCCAGGCTGTCCACAGACCTACTGTCCCCGCCGCCTTCGGACAAACTGTCGCCACCAGATGCCCGCCGCCGTTCTGGGTGGGCGGAGCCGCTGCCCACGCTGCCGGTTTCGGTCCTGGCACAGGCCACGCCCCCGTCCCCGCCCCCCACACGCACCAGCACGCGCATCAGTGTGTCCTGCCAGCACAGCTGACGAGAGATCAGCAGCGCCCCGTCTGCCTGGGACTGGAGCAGGCAGTACAGCTACACACACACACCACACACACACACACCACACACACACCCACCACATATTAGAGATCAGCAGCGCCCCGTCTGCCTGGGACTGGAGCAGGCAGTACAGCTACACACACACACGTCTGTTTAAGTGTGTGAGTGTGCTCTTATGCGTATGTGCGTGCTTGTCTGTGTGTGTGCGCGTCTGTGTGTGTGCATGCATGTACAGACATCCCAAGTCTCCCTGAGTTTTTTTCCTCAGCATGCGTTCAGTGAGTGAGAGAAGGTGATTAATGGAGAAAATACAAAACTAATTTCACCTCTGACTACTCGAAAGTGTACCCACGTTTGATAAAAGTGTACTGTCCTGTTTGCCATAATGATTTCAGCACTGAGGTGTGCAAGTTACTTCACAAAAAAAGGCCACGCAGTATTAGGGCTGATGCCATCGTGGGTGAGGAGGAGTGCGCCGTTTTACTCAGTACTGCAGTGAAAAACAAGATAATGATGCAATGATGCCAAAGCTGAGAACTTCTTCAACTGCACTGAATCACCCATCCAGGACAAAGGTCTTGAATGGTCCAACTGTGTAGGATTCAGCACTGACAACTGCAATGTGATGACTGGTAAGAACAACTCTGTCTTATCAGGCCCCTCACATATACAGCGTTGGCTGTCTAAGTCACTTGGTGAACATGTGTACCAAAACTGCTGCTAAGGAGGTCTCAGTGTCACCTGAATGGCTAATGGACATCTACTAGTACTTTGAGAAAAGGTCATCTTCAGGTCTTCTGTCGCTTAGTTCAGCAGAGAGTACAAACACTGTCCCACAGGTTGGCTCTCCTCGTGGAAAGGTTTGGACCATCTCCTGAACCAAAGGTCAATGGTTTTATGAGAGAAGCTGTTAGAAAATACAAGAAAAGTTCCCAATGAGAGACCAAATCTTGATTAATCTGTCAGTTGTGTATGGGGCTGGGGTCCAGGGTGGGGGGGGTACCTCCCTGAAATGAGTTTTTGCAACTTGGGATGTCTGCATGTGTATGTGTGTGCTCGTTCATGTGTGTGTGTGTGTGTGTGTGAGCTCATACTCTCTTGCAGACGAGCAACCGTACTCCAACCCCAGCCCGGTGCGTCAGCTGCACCAGCGCCATCAGATCCTTATAGTTCACCACAGTATCTGGAGGTCAGAGGTGCAAAGGTCACAAGGTGAGGCCTAATCAAACACATCAACAGAATCTTGTGGTCATTTGGTATTCACCAGTGAACTCATCCTGTACTGAACATCTTAGTGTTGATAAATCTACACAATTAAAGCACAGAATCAGGCTTCATCTAAACAGATACAGCCTCCCCAGTGCATTGTGGGCCATGGCTGGAGCACGATGTGTATTCAGCTGTGTTCAGGTGTTTATATTATATATATATATATATATATATATATGGTGTGTTCAGGTGGGTTCGAGTGCTCAGGTGTGTACGGGCATGTTCAGGTGTTCACACACACCTGTGTGGAGAATTTGGTTGAGGAGGCACTTGACAAGGGTGGGGGTGATGTGGAGGTCGTGGAGGAGGAGTGTGAGACCGGAGTAGCCCACCTCACTCAGCCTGAGACGCTGCTTATTTCGCTCATACACACGATCGCACCTCAGCATCCGCTCGAACAGCTACACACACACACACACACACACACACACACACACACACACACAATACCAAGGCATAAGGGAAAGCACCTATTGCATGGAGAGCAGACGCCCACCACTGGGATGATCAACTGCTGTGCTCACCTTGAAGATAAGCTCTCGGAGGCGGTCGGAATGCTTGTGGTGGAGCAGCAGGGCGTAGCAGGAGTCCGCAGCTCCCGGTTCAAACAGCAGCAGGAAGAGCTGCTCACACACCACACCCGACTGGAGCAGGGAGAGGAGCAACTCCAACATACCACACAGCTACAACGCAGAGAACAACGCTGTCAGTCAACCACAGCACAGAGAAAACCACCCGCAGTCAACCACAGAAATACTAACTTAACAATGCTTGGAGTGAATGAGGATTCAGCATGCAGTTTCACACCCACATCCGCACCCAACACACCTGATCCTCATCTCCAATGGCAGCAATGTATCCCAGAATGCTTTGAATCTCCTCTTGGGTTGTGCCTTTGCTGATGTAATACTTCAGAAGACCACAAAGCGACGCTCTGATGGTTCGAATGTCGTCCTCACCAAGATCCCCATCACGATTCCCACTGCTAGAGACAAAGGGAGAGAGGGAGGGACGGAAAGGGAGAGAGAGATACAGAGATACACACAATCATTTCTGAAGCAGTTAACAGAACAAAACCACCACCTTGCTCCACACCTGTCAGCAGGTGGAGTGAAGGATTGTGGGAAATGCAGTCTTACCCATAGTAAAGGCGGATTGTATCAAGAAGGAACTGGACTCCATATTTCTTCCTAAACTGCTTCCTGTTGTCTTTGATCACGGTGGACATATACTGGATATGGCCTTCAAACACACATCAGCACACTCTTAACTCACACTAGCACAGGAGAACAAAACATACACCAGCACACTTTAATGTCAGGAGAGCTACACAAACCCTGCCAGCCCAAGACTCACCGATACGCAGGGGGAAGTCTCCACGGTTCCAGATGAGGAAGCTGAAGAGCAGGTGAGTGTGGAGCTGTTGGAGCAGCTGAGTGTTCTTCTCACACGCCATCTGCTCCAACAGCATCTGCAGAGCCATCAGCACACTGACATCCAGCAGAAACACAGGCACCTGCACAAACGCACACACACACACACACACACAGGTGCACACACAAACACGCACATACAACCATGCACATGCAAACACAAACGCACACAAAACTCATCATTACAGATACAGTATCTCACAAAAGTGAGAACATCCCTCACAATGGCTGAGTACACCCTTAAGTGAAAATGGACAAATTAGGGTTGCCTGAAACTGAACTGCAGCACGGTGGCCAAGACCACAGCGACTTAACAGGACAGGATCCACTCAGAACAGGCCTCGTCATGGTCAACCAAAGAAGTTAAGTGCACGTGCTCGGTGTCATATCCAGAGGTTGGCTTTTGAAAATGGACATATGAGTGCTGCCAACATTGCTGAAGAGGTTAAAGTGGTGGGAGGGTCAGCCTGTCAGTGCTCAGACCACACGCCGCACACTGTACCAAATTGGTCTGCATGGCCGTCATCCTAGAAGGAAGCTTCTTCTAAAGATGATGCACAAGAAAGCCTGAAAACAGTTTGCTGAAGACAAGCAGACTAAGGACATGGATTACTGGAACCACGTCCTGTGGTCTGATGAGACCAAGATAAACTTATTTGGTTCAGATGGTGTCAAGCGTGTGCAACAACCAGGTGAGGAGTACAAAGACAAGTGTGTCTTGCCTACAGTCCATCATGGTGGTGATGGGTGTGTCATGGATTGGGCTGCACGAGTGCCAACATGTACTTTGACATACTGAAGCAGAGCATGATCCCCTCCTTTTGGAAACTGGGCCACACAGGGCACTATTCCAATGTGATAACAACCCCAAACAGACCTCCAAGACAACCACTGCCTTGCTAAAGAAACTGAGGGTAAAGGTGCTGGACTGGCCAAACATTTCTCCAGACCTAAACTCTATGGAGCATCTGTGGGGCATCCACAAACGGAAGGTGGAGTCATGGAAAAGAATTCCAGTTGCAACTGGTGATGCTCTAGTGAGCTCCATGCCCAAGAGAGTCAAGGCAGTGCTGGAAAATAATGGTGGCCACACAAAATATTGACACTTTGGGTACAATATGTCCATTTTCACTTAGGGGTTGTACTCACTTTTGTTGCCTGCAGTTTAGACATTAATGGCTGTGTATTGAGATAGTTTGAGGGCACAGCAAATTTACACTGTTATATAAGATGTACACTGATGTCATATCTTCAGTGATGTCCCATGAAAAGATATAATAAAATATTTACAAAAATGTGAGGGGTGTAGTCACTGTTGTGAGATACTGTATGTCCACCTGGAGAATGAACAATACTGGAAACGCATATGGAATAAGGAGGCAATGTCCAATGGTTACTGAACCTCAGAGGAGAACAGGGTCCAGTAACCATCACGCTCACAGTTGTCCAAGAGAGACTCTCAAGTATGAAGAGTTGGACAGCCCAGGCCCTGACATGGTCCACGTCTACTGGCTGAAGTAGCTAACTGCACTCCATCAGTGCCTTAAGCACAAATAAACCTGCTGCTAGTGGATGGAATTCACACCGGATGGTTCACTGAAGGTCAGACAGTCCTGAGCTTGAAGGACAGAAAGGGGCAGTTCCATCCAACTACCAGACAATAACCTGCCTTTGCACAACATGGAAGCTCCCGTCAGGCATCACTGTGGCTAAGATGAGTAGTTACATGATTCGATACATGAGCAGGGCCCAGAAAGGCACAGGCAAGAACACCATAGGAGCCGAGCACCAACTACTGGTGGATAAAACAGTCACTTGAGACTGTAAAATCAGACAGACCAACCTGTGCACTGCCTGGACTGACTATAAGAAAATCTATGTTTCAGTGTCCCACACATGGATCTTGGAATGCTTGAAGGAGAGAGAAGGTAACTAGAATGGAGAGGATTATACTACCAGAAGGGAACATAACAGATGGTAAGATCAACTACAAGTGCCTTGAAATCTCACAGGCAAATGGAAATTATGAAGAGACCACAAGGAAAGCAGTTCCAACCAAATACCTACAAAGAGTGAGGCAAGTCTTGAGATTTCAGCTCAATGTGAAGAACAAGATCCACACTATCAACACCTACGCAGTACCAGTCATCAGATACCCGGCTGGAATAATAAATGGGCCAAAGGAGATGGAAACCACTGATATCAAGACAAGGAAACTCCTTACAATTCACGAACACCAGTGAACACCAACTGTGTTAAGTACTTACGTTCTTCCTGCAATGGTAGTTACTCCATTATTCTTAGCTTCCCAGTGTTTTATGGATCACAGTTTAAGCAGACTGATTAAATGGAAAATCTTACAAAATACACGGTCCTTTTTAAAATGAATGTTTTGCTACGCATAATTTAGGGATTCATTCACAGATTATTTTTGTTTCATCACGTTGTGCTGCCCACACACTGACATCTGAACCAGGAAACGGTTCTTCTTTGTTGTGTGGCATTTCAAGCTTTGAAGTAGAACAGAACAAAAAAATAAATAAAAATAAAAATGACACAATAAAAATTATCCAAATAAATCAAACACTACTAAAAAAAATAATCTACAAATTGTAAATTAATTCATCCTGCTCGTTTTTTTTTTTTTTAATAATGATTATTAATAAACGTAGCACCTATTTCCTCACAATTACATATATCTGAAAGCAACAGCATTTCGTTTGTAAAGGTTTGTCTGTTTGTCCCTGTAACTGCCTGTAGTTCCCAGCCCAGGTTACATCACCTCTAATTAAAGTCATTAAAGTTTTCACAGCTCATTATAGAGTGGTTTTAATTGGATATTTAATTGGAGTTACTTCTTTAACTCACTGACATGCACACACACATAGACACGCGCACACACACACACACACACACACACACACACACACACACACGTATGTGTGTGTGTGTGTATACATAATGTATGTATACATAAATATACAGAACAATACATAGCGCAATACAGAGCACTGTGCTGTAAATTGCTGTGGTGCTGAGATCCTGTTCTGTACATCTCACAGATGCACCAAAACAACCTAATGGATTAATTGGGGAAGCAGCTCAGATAATTAGGCCTTAGGGGCCATGATTCCACTCCTCGTCAACACTTGCCTCATACACACCAAGCCCCTCAGAGTGAGCAGTGCATATAAGGAAGATGTTGTGTCACTGTTAAATTAGCAACAGGAGAGGCCAACATGTGTGGCTGGCC
The DNA here is from genome assembly GCA_028565775.1 of Sternarchorhynchus goeldii. Lineage (NCBI taxonomy): Eukaryota > Metazoa > Chordata > Actinopteri > Gymnotiformes > Apteronotidae > Sternarchorhynchus > Sternarchorhynchus goeldii. The sequence goes on along the minus strand of JAOXYF010000018.1, from coordinate 207,844 downwards.
ATTCCCATGTAGGTGGGTGGGGTGAGAGGATATTAATGGGGAATCGTTGTGGAGTTGTGTGTGGGGGGGCACAGAGGAGATCACAGTGGTGGAGGAGGAGATCACAGTGGTGGAGGAGGAGATCACTGTGGTGGAGGAGGAGATCACTGTGATGGAGGAGATCACTGTGATGGAGGAGGACCTGTCGGAACTCTCAGTTCACTAGCTAGAATTTAGAACCTTCAGCAAGCTATACAACAAGGTGTGTGTGTGTGTGTGTGTGCGTGCACGGGTGTGTGTGCGTGCACGGGTGTGTGTGCATGGGCATGTGTGTGTGCATGTGCAGATGTGTGTGTGCATGGGTGTGAGTGTTTGTGTATGTGCATATGTGTGTGTGTGTGTTTATGTGTGTGTGTATGTGTGTGTGTGTGTGTGTGTGTGTGTGTGTGTGTGTGTGTGTGTGTGTTAGGCTGTTTTCCACCCCTGTGGACAGCAGATGTTGCTGTGCCCCCTGCACACGTATGACAGCATCTGCTCAGGGCTAAATTGATTGGTGTGCTCTCTCCCCTCAGAAGGAGCTGAACTCAATTTGCTTGCAATGACTTCAATTTCCTGCGTGGTCCAAATCTGCCCTCGTTCTTTCCCTTTCAGCCCTGTTCCTGCTTCCTAGAAGGCCATCATTTCATTTCATTAGTCTGTGTGAATCCATGCTCCCACCACCCACTATTCATCCACTGACAGAGATCTGTGTGTGTGTGTGTGTGTGTGTGTGTGTGTGTGTGTGTGTGTGTGTGTGTGTATGTTTGTGAGTGTGTGTGTGTGTGTGTGTTTGTGGGTGCGTGCATGTGGATGTGTGGGAGTGTGTGCATTTGTGCGTGTGTTCTTGTTTGTGAGTGTATGTGCGTGTATACATTTGAACGTGTGTGAGCTATCCATGGATCACTCTCTCTGCTAGTATACTGATGCATTTGGACTGCCTCAGGAGAAGATGTACAGATGTATTTGGACTGCCTCAGGAGAAAACACACCTCATACAGGCCTCTCTGTAGTGCCCTGCTTTATTACCACCTCCATCTGCTTCTTGTCTTAAACATGGTAGGAAATTTCTACATATTTATGAGAGTATATGTGTATAACTGTGATATGTCTGTGGTTTTGGATGTGTGGTTTTGATGTTAATGTGATTAATGAATGTAATCAGTGTAATTAATGTGATTCTTTAGCTTATCATCATTCTTGTTAATGTCTGCAAACTGGCTTTTTGTTGTGTTCCAGCTATGTAGCAAAGCCCCATCCACACAGCCCCACCCACACAGCTCCACCCACACAGCCCAACCCACACAGCCCCACCTATGCAGCCCCACCCTTATGACCACACCCACACAGTCCTGAACATGTCATAGCACACGCATCAATTGTCACAGCTCAACAAGTCATTTTAAAAGACAATTCCACTTCTGTTTAGAGTGTGTGTGTGTGTGTGTGTGTGTGTGTGTGTATGAGTGTGTTTTGTTTCTGTACATACTAGGACAGAATGAGGACACAAGTTTTTATGGTCAGGGTTGGCGCAGACCCCGGATACCTGACATTCTCTAACATGTTATACACTCTGAGTTGTTCTTCATGACATGAGTCCTGTAGGGGGCACTCTAAGAGAATGACTACATCTGTACCATTTCTTTCACTCCTCAAATGACACCAGCATTGAATTAAATGCTCCACCCTCTTACTCTGATACCAGCACAGTATTAAACACACACACAGACACACATACACACACACGCACACACATATACAGACACACACACACACACACACACACACACACACACACACTCACCCTTTATATATAAGCTGCATGTTTTTCTGTTTTTGAGATGGTAACGTTGTCATTGAACTAGACTGCAGAGAAATAAATTATAAAATGTGCGTGATTCCCCATAATACATATAGAGTCAAAATGCACTTTACAGTACATGCTGGTTAAGAAAGAAAGTAAGAGCAGCATCTTCAGGCAACATTTCTCCAGTGCTGCCTGGTGCTGTGATACTTGCACAGTATTTTGCGATTGGTGTTGTTTTATATATTTTTTTCTCTCTGAAGTAATAGAAGCTTCTTCTGAGGAAGCTGAAGAAACAGTATTTGGCACAGGTAACCCCTCCCACCCCCTTGCAGCCCCTCCCACCCCCTTGCAGCTCCTCCCACCCCTGCTTTGGAACCAACCAACTGCAGCAATCACAACCATTCGCTGCGTTCAGAACAAAAAGACTGAAACTAAAAATCTTTCCTGCCTCTCAGCTGTTTCTCGGCTGCTTCTCAGCTGTTTCTCATCCGCTTCTCAGCTGTTTCTCAGCTCTGTCTCAGCTGTTTCACTGTCACTTGTTTTCTTTTTCGTTTGCTACACAATTATGCACTTTTGCTTTGGTGTAAAATATGATTTTTTTTTCATTATTATGTAATTTTTTGTCATCCTCTGTCCTCTCTTCTTCTTCTTCTTCTTCTTCTTCTTCTTCTTCTTCTTCTTCTTCTTCTTCTTCTTCTCTTTCTCTGTACATCTCTTGTACTCTTATTGTTTTCAGGAACTCCATGCTTTACCAGCTGCATTGGTTTATTGTGTTTAAATGGATCGACTGCACAGTTTTGATTTCTTTTCTGGGCTGCTGCAAATAGCTGCCATTAGCAGAGCCTAAGTGGGGTGAAATTCTTCATTACATGACAGCAGCAATTTGTCATAGAGAGATTTGTAATTAATACAGTTTATCTACATTAACTCTTTGATCTATCAAAATCCTGTCTGCTGTGAAGCATATTTTCTGAGCTACATTTCACAAGCAAACGACTTTGGAAATGTGTGAGAACAAATACCTAGAAAGGGCAAGCAGCAATCAGCACTGCACCAGAACACCCATGTATCCCACACACATACACACACATACATAGGGACTATAGAACAGGCACTGTGAAGGAATTCATACGTATTTGGCAATGTGGCAATGAGCTCACACAAAGAAACACACACACGAACTTGCGCACACACACACACACACACACACACATTCACACACATACACATGATACTCTCTCCTTATCTAACATATCTGAGAGATTCTAATTATATTCCAGTTAATAAGGCCAGTTAATAAAGTCTCATGCAATGTCAATGTTGCTAAAGATAATGAATAAGATATTCCATACCCACCACACAAATGAACAACATTCCACCACACAAATGAACAATATTCCATACCAACCACACAAATGAACAATGTTCCATACCAACCACAAAAATGAACAATATTCCATACCCACCACACAAATGAACAATGTTCCATACCCACCACACAAATGAACAATATTCCATACTCACCACACAAATGAACAATGTTCCATACCCACCACACAAATAAACAACATTCCATACCCACTACAAAACAGATAAATTGCTACATCAGGTTTTATTTGCTGGGCTCCCGTGTGGTGGGGTTCCTGGGAGGGGATCGGGCTCCGGCCTTCTGCAGGCAGTGAGACTGTAAAGGTGCCTAGCAGAGGGCCTGAGCTCCGGGGAAATTAAGCCAGCATGTATCGAGATATTGAAATGAAGTATCGAACATGTCACCCTACCGAACATGTCACCCCTGGCACAACTGCGAACAATGGTACTTCTTCCCTAGTATACAACAACATCTCAGTTCATCAGAGGAGCAGTTCTTCATGCTCAGAGGAGGAGGAGCAGCTCTTCATCCTCTCTCCACTACACTGGGCTGCTACAGGAAGTCAGTACTTCATTTAAGTTTTTTTGTTTGTTTGTTTTTTGGGTTTTTTTTTGCCATGACTATTACAATAGTCATGAAATAAGTTAGTATACCATAAAACGTGGCTTAAAGTGGTTCAGAAAAATGTAGGAATACAAGTGCATAATGTGGAAATCAACGGCAAACTTTAAATCACTTCAAAATACCTTAAGATTTAGCTGCCTTGAACAGAAAAAAATGACTGAACGTTAAACAGCATTATGACATCACAGATGACGAGCATTATGACATCAGAGATTAGTGTTCCAATTACAGAACATGTCATTCCAAGACATTCCAATACAGACAGAGAGAGAGAGAGAGAGAGAGAGAGAGAGAGTGCTCAATTGAATTCCCCATAAAGGAGTGTATTGTAGTGCACTGCTAGGCTGTACATGGGGGTGTCACACACAGCTATCTGGAATGTGCCTGTGTGTGGAAAGCTCTGATTCGTTGCCAGTCACACATGTGTGGCAGGACTATTGGCTGTCTGAGTGTTCTCAGGTGGAACTAAATGCTGCCATTACCACACCCAGATGATAAGATGTCTACCTGAAGTCTCACACCTCAGTTACCACTCAGTCATTAAACCGCATCTGACTGGCTTTTTTTGAAAGAAAATATGAAACAAAGTGATCTATATGATAAAGCACATCTTAGAATATGTAATAAAGTGTATGTTATATAATAAAAAATATCCTAGAATATGTAATAAAGTTTATGTTATATAATAAAGCACACCTTAGAATATGTAATAAAGTGTATGTTATATAATAAAGCACACCTTAGAATATGTAATAAAGTGTATGTTATATAATAAAGCACCTCTTAGAACATGCAATAAAGTGTATGTTATATAATAAAGCACATTTTAGAATATGTAATAAAGTGTATGTTATATAATAAAAGCACATCTTAGAATATGTAATAAAGTGCATGTTATATAATAAAGCACATATTAGAATATGTAATAAAGTGCATGTTATATAATAAAGCACATCTTAGAATATGTAATAAAGTGCATGTTATATAATAAAGCACCTCTTAGAACATGTAATAAAGTGTATGTTATATAATAAAGCACCTCTTGGAATATGTAATAAAGTGTATGTTATATAATAAAGCACATATTAGAATATGTAATAAAGTGTATGTTATATAATAAAGCACATCTCAGAATATGTAATAAAGTGTATGTTATATAATAAAGCACCTCTTGGAATATGTAATAAAGTGTATGTTATATAATAAAGCACATATTAGAATATGTAATAAAGTGTATGTTATATAATAAAG
>JAOXYF010000018.1:182852-195352 GCA_028565775.1 Sternarchorhynchus goeldii | reverse complement strand
TCACTGCAGCACGGTGATGACCGCACAACCCTTCCCCTCCCAGGAACCAAGCACAAACCAAGACGTACTCGAGTGAGTGTGGTAGAGTGTGCGTGTGCGCGTGCGTGTGCGCGTGTGGGAGAGTGTGTATAACCTGTGTGTGTTCTCCAGCACTGGGTCCCAGATAGACCAGCCCGGCTCTTCCAGAGAAAGTGACCTCATCTCAGTCCTTCACCGCCTGTCCCTGCGCACACAGAACATCCTGTGTGAACGCCAGTACTTCCAGGCTGAGAGGGACAGGAAACTGCAGGAGCTCTTGAGGGCGGAGTCAGGGGGTGGTGCAAGTGGCTGTAGCTCACCAATGGGAAGTGCCCTCTCCTCTTTCACCAACCTATCAGAATTTTCTGCCACCTCCAGCTGCTTCAAGACCTTCCTTCCAGAAAAGCTGCAGATTGTCAAACCAATGGAAGGTGCAGAATGATCTCCACTCTTTATAGGACAGAGTGTGTGTGTGTGTGTGTGTGTGTGTGTGTGTGTGTGTGTGTGTAACACGTGTGAGTTATCCTCTGTTTTACTAAATCCTGTGAGAGCTTTTGTTAACATGTTTCCGATTGTACGGATAACAGGCTTCAGTACTAATGTTTGTTTTAATAGCTGAACTTTGATCTTTGCCCCCTGAAGGCTCTCTGACCTTGCACCACTGGCAGCAGTTGGCTAAACCCCACCTGGCCACTATACTTGATCCCCACCCGGGTGTGGTCACCAAGGGCTTCCGTCCGCTCCCTCAGGACACCGTGTACCACCTCTCAGATCTGGAGGAGGACGAGGAGCTGTCCTGGGAGAAGAAGAGAGAAGGAGGTGAAACTCAGGAGGAGAGGAGAAGAGGAGGAGAGGAGGTAGAGAAGAGGGGAGGAGAGGATGAGGAAGAGGAGGAAGGAGGGATCACCTTCCACGTGCAGTCATCTTCCACTCCAGAGGAAATGCAAGAGCGAGGTTTCCTTACATCGCTCAAAGTTCCATCCCTCCCTCCGTCTCTAAGAGGTTCCCCTGTTGCCATGGCAACTGCTGTCTCCTTGGCTGCAACTGCTGGCCTGGCAATGACCTCTGACCCGTCATTAACCTCTATGCTATCAGGGTCAGCAGCAGTACCTGTATCGCAGTCAAACCTCACCATCAGCACAATGGCCCCCTCTACAGGTGAGTCCGTATAAGTACAACCACTGTGGTCGGTGTGTGTGTGCTACTAATTGTGGTGCTGGTTGTTTTAAGTATCATGTTGTTTGTTTTTGTTTTGATTAAACAGTGAATCCTGGGAAATGTCAGAGCTCCACCTTCTCCACCTATACCTTCACCACCTGTCGGATCCTACACCCCAGTGATGTCACACAGGTGACTCCAAGGTACTGGCTTCTGATAGGGTGCTGTTTTAATCCAACCAATATTTTTTGTTTTTACTGTTCTATTAATAGTATTGATTAACTGTGTGTGTGTGTGTGTGTGTGTGTGTGTGTGTGTGTGTGTTATGGGGGCGGTGTAGCTCTGGATGTGCACTGACGGTGTGTGAGTTCACCCCAAGCTCTCTACGCTCTGGTCCCAGCACTCCTGTCACCCCGTGCAGGCTTAGTCTGGAAGACTCTTTTCCCACTCGTAGTCCTGCAGCACACCCTGGTGGTCTGGCTAAACTCCTATTGGATAAGGGCATCTCTGCTCAGGGGACTCCTGCACCCTCCAAGTTGCCCCGGCCCAGGCCTCTGTGCCTCCTCCCCACGACCCCCCCAAACTCCCCCTCCCTGCCTCCGAGCCCTTCCTCCCTCCCCTCCCGCAGTGCCTCCTCTGACAGCTTCCTGGCGTCCCGCCCAGCAGAGTTCTTCCTGCAGGACTTTTACGGCATGAAGCTTGGCCGCGCCCCCAGACCTGACCTCCCCAGCCCTGAACCCACCCCCATGGAGCAGCTGTCCAATCAAGAACTGGCCGGCAGCAACCTTGTTCAACGTCTACGGAAGCTGGGTTTGGACAAAAATGTGCTACATAGGGCAGAGAGCCCTCACTGCCAGGAATCTGCCACTTTTATAGCAACAGGAGGAAGCTTATTAGATGGGCTGAGGAGGAACCAAAGTCTCCCTGCTCTGATTGGTCGATGTCGCACATCTGTCTCCAGCCCTTCCCAGCCGGTCCTGCCCACACACCCAACATCCCTTGCCCTAACCAGTGAATCCTGGAATAACCAGAAGCCAAACTCCTCACGCAGACACGCCTCCCTATCCTCTGCACCTCCTCTTCCACACTGAAGTGGGAGAGGTATCCGTAATGGGGTCAGGAGATCCAAAATAACCTTGGATCCACCCTGCCTCTGCTTGCCTCCTTATAAAGTAACAGCAGAATGTATGTTTATATGGATATACCGATATTATAAAACCAGTAGAGTATGTGTTTATATGTTTATACCTGTATTTGTAAAGTGCAGGGCTTAAAGCAAAGCAAGTCTTTTTCTTCTTGGTTCAGTTTTCAAGAGCACAGTTGAGGAACCGGAGGCCTTAGAGTATCAGTAAAACGGGAACAAACGCTCCTAAAACTTTATTTCTTTCCCCTGAATTAGAACCGTTTTCTGGTTCTCCTGTAATTTCATCACTCATGTTTTTGTTCCACCCTGTAGCTTCTCACAGTTTAACCTCAGCCAAAGCCTAGGTCACCCCAAGGTTGTGCTGAGGTCGTTCTGAGGTCACTTTGTGGTTGTTCTGAAGCGTTGAGATCCACCCTGCAATTTTTCATGTTCATGAGGCTCTGTAGGCTCCAACACAGCAAGTGAGGAATGGAGTGAGGAAGTCGATCAGGGCTAGTGCACTTCAGGGTGAAGCGATCAAGGACAAGAAGAATACGAGTCATGGAATGAAAAAGCCTTTGTGTTATGTGTTGTGAAGTAAGTTATAAATATGGAAGGTGTTGTGTAAGTTGGTTGTCCTCTGAGAGATTATAACGATGAGATATTGATGGTACATGAAGGTTAACTTTGACGAGAAGGAAGTGATGATGACGAGGAGGAGAGGAAGAGCGAGCTTTCAGAGCCTCATCTCCACTGCTTCAGATCCACATCAGCTAGATGTTGTCTTATGTAAAATGACCAATCGTGCACTAGCTTCAAACTCTACCGATCCAGACCAGAATGGCTCCACCTACAGCCTTCCTCTGCAGCTGTGCTTCAGCGACACCTGGTGGTAAAGCTGCTATAGAAGTCTCTGGTGGTAACTGCCATGTCTGTCCAGTTGAACTTCTCTTGTTACTGATCAAAAATATTAATGACTACAACTCCAAACATGCATGTCTGTTTCCTGCTCCTGTTCTCAATCACTTGAATCAGGCCATTTGTGGATGCAGAAGAGTAGAACTGGTTTGCTATGGATCCAGGGTGGTGGGGGACGTCCTGTCTGTCCTGTTGCTATGGATCCAGGGTGGTGGGGGACGTCCTGTCTGTCCTGTTGCTATGGATCCAGGGTGGTGGGGGATGTCCTGTCTGTCCTGTTAGGGAGCTGTTTGTGTTGTGAGTTTCTCTGTAGCTGTTCTGTAATGTTTTGTCTCAGTTGACATGAACATTGTGTTTATTTGGCAGCAAATGATCGAATGAAGCCATTGGGGTCTAAAGAGAATGTAGATGTTTCTTTAGTACTGAAGTAAAAGGGAATGTAGATGATTATGATTGAATTGTTTTTCACGTTCTGACTCTGGAGAGCAGCAGATATTAAGTAATACACAGCATATTAACCAGGCCATGTAGCTTCACTAACCTAAGACATAACTAATCACATTCATCCTGAGTAGCACAACACACCTGACCCTGACTCTTGAGTTGAGCTGCCACAGGTCATTCCTCCAGTGACCTATGACCTCTGTGATTCTAAAGGTGAACTGTTGACTCCTCCACCCCAATACTATTAGGTTTTGTTTTTTTTGGGTTTTTTTTTTTTTTTTACTGCACTAGCATAATGTTATTAGCTGAAGGTTACCTAGTATCTATGGATAATGAGATTATTGAGATGTAGGTTTAACATTTTAACATTGAGTCATCACAATTTCATTTAACAGAGTTTTTTAATATATATGTACTGCTTATTAGTTAATCTTTTGTGGCTCTTGCTTTTAAAAGCTTGTGTCAAACCAAAATGATCTAACCAGCTTCATTGCTGGCTGGGTTGTATTATGAAATCTAGATGTATTTGTTTGTGGATGTTGTAAATGGACCAGCTTTATCTGTTGAAATAGCCATCAGGGCACTGGAACTGGGCCAGGGGGGAGGGGGGAGGGTTTGCTATGGTGGACAGCTGACTTGGTTTAGAGTGTGAGGATTGGTATTGGGCTACAAGGATCAAATCATTGATGTAGTTCAAATGAATCAATCCATCAGGTTTGTGATTGACACATTGAGGTCCCGTCTTGCTCAGGACGCCTCTCTCCTGTCACTCAGGACAAGGGTGGGGCATAAGACGATGTCTTGCGTTTGTGCCAACTTTACTTTAATAGTGTAATTCAGTTCTCAACCATAAATACGATTGTGTCTGTTATCTTATCTATCCAAAGTCCTTAACAGTGTCATTATGTAACAGCCTTTTTAAATAAAATAATAAAAAAATCTAAGCTTGGTCTTTGTGTGTGTTTGTTTACCCCAAAGCAGAAAGTGAACATTACTAAACAGTAAACAACAACCGTGATTAAACACTCCCTTGGATTTGCATATTCACAAATGCCATCAAATCGTTGTAATCATATCAACTTGCTAAATTAAATGCTGTACATCTTGGTATGGAAAAGATCATTAGAAGAGTGTTCTGCTACCCTCCACCTTGGCCCTTGTTGTTCCTGCTCCTGTCTCAGAGGGGGCAGATCTTGATGCTGTCGGAGGTGGAGCTGAACTGACCCATGGCGAAGTCCAGACCCACACCCACACCGCTACCCACCCCGAAGGCAGCGTACAGCTGCTCTGGGAAGGACCCTCGGAACGCGTGCAAAAGCACCAGGCCGTCGTCCACTGCGTAGAAGGACAGGGTCCCCGCCTCCCGGTCCAGGAACACGCCCACGCGGGGGCAGTACGTCACCGCGATCTCCTTTTTCTGATTGGCGTGCATTGCTGCACAGCACATGTCTGACAGTTCCAGGCTCCAGGACTGGCTGTTGTAGCCTAGCCCCGCCCTCGCGTCGGCCCCTTTCCTGGGCATGGTTCCACTGGCCACACCCATCGAGGAGCCCCGCCCACGCCACTCCACCTCCCAGTAGGAGCGGCTGGAGGAGAGGACCTGCTGGCAGAGCACCTGCGTCCAGCCATCGAAGCGCCAGGGGCTGTCGGGATACGGCAGGGCACGGGCCTGAAGCTCGGCTCGGGTGTCGTCGTGGGTCAGAGCGAGACGCTGGTGAGCTGTGTGAGGGTCCAGCTTCAGCACACAGGCATCTGAGGTGGAGAGAACGGTGAGGAACTGGGTGACTACAGCAGTTCAGCTGATGTGTCCAACAAAAGGGCTGCTGGGTGTTTATAGTAGAGACAGCTGGCTTTTGAGCTGGTTGTATGTGTGCAGATTAGTAAGTATGAGGGGTGTGTGTGACTGAAGTAAGATGTGTGTGCATGTGGTTGTGTTTGCAGGGGTGTGGGAGGTGGGATGTTTGTGGGGTAAGATGCATACACGGGATTTGTGCAGATGTGTGTATATAAGGTGGTGTGTATAGAGTGGGATGTGTGTGTAAAGGGTGTGTGTGTGGATGTATGGGGTGTGTTATGAATCGCCAGGCTCAACTCACACTGCAGGAACTCATCTCTGGTTCTCGGCTCTGGAGCTTCTATACTGTCAATATCAATTTCCCTTACTAAGAGAAAAACGAATAGTAACATAGTAAACATTACAGGATTATGGGGAGGGGGTGTTTAGGTGGCTGTGTAGGTGTGTAATCTGCAAGGGATTATGGGAGGGAACGTTTAGGTGTGTAATCTGTAATCTGTGTGGAATATGAGCAGGATTATGAACACACTCACAGGTTGAGAGAGGAGGAGTCAGTGGGCTTTCAGCAGTGGGGGAGTCCAGGAAGAGGCTTGGATTTACTGCTCCCATACCCAACACAACAACAGAAAAGGAGTTTATGATCTAGAGATCTAGAGATCATTCATGGTATACTACAAATGAATGAAAAAGCTTCTCTTTGATCTTGTGTGTAATTTAACCCTATTTAGTACTGTTGTATCAGTGAGATTTTGGAAGATTGTGGTGGTCCCAGCATTACCGTTCGTCGGGCTGACGCCTGGAGAACAAGAAAACAGCAGAAATGTGGGTTGTAAACAAACAGGGCTGACGGCATCTATCCTGATTGGTGGAGGTGAACCACACACATGCACTGTACTGTGAGGGGTGAGGCTTACATGTGCTGCCAGAAGTTGGTCTCTGAGGACTGAAAGACTCCGCCTCCTCCTGATGAGTGGGTGTGGCCTCTCTCACTGTAGGGACAGGAAATTAGATCTTGCTGTTTTACCAAAACTGGAATGGTGCAGTTAATGTCATTATATCACCACAACTTTAATTGTTAAAGCTTCACTCAGTACTGTCTGTCATATCTGTGTCGTTTGAGCTCGTGGGCGGGCTTATCTGTGTCGGCTGAGCTGGTGGGCGGGCTCATCTGTGTCGTTTGAGCTGGTGGAGGGACTCACCTGTATCTTGTTTCTTCTTCCTGTTCCGTGGTAAAAGTGAACTGAGACTCCAGCGATCAGCTGATTTAAAAACAAACAGGAAACCAGAAAACTGTAAACTGAAACACATTGCATTTCGAGTTGAGTGTGTCTCTGTGTGTGTGTGTGTGTGTGTGTGTGTGTGTGTGTGTGTGTGTGTGTGTGTGTGTGTGTGTTTGTGTCTTACATTGTCTCTCTGCTTGTTGTCTAGCCACCGGTGTCTGAGGTGTTGTAGGGCTTTTCGGTTCTCCATTAGCTAACACACACATTCACATACACGTACACACACACACACACACACACACACACACATATATATACACATAGACACATACACAGTTAGACCACCTGCACAACACGTCCTTCGTTCTGTACATACATGTCTCTCTGTTCTCTTTATGTTCTGTACATACATGTTTCTCTCTTCTCTCTCCTCTGTCTTTCTCTTGGCCTGATGGAACTTAAACTACGGTTATCATCTGAGGGTAAGAAGAGGAAAATGTGTGCGCTTGCGCAAATGTGCATACATGTGTGTGTGTGTGTGTGTGTGGGGACTCACCTTGGTCCCTGTCTTCTCTCTGTCTTGTTCTTGGCTGTAGGGAGCGTAAACTCTGAGTATCAGCTGATGAACAGTAAAAATGTGAAGAATAAGCCAGCTGGTTAGCCAACATTTGAAAGAAACCTCCACTCTGTGAAAGGTCCTGCTGGTGTTTAGTGTATTGTACAGTACTGTCTTGTCTAGCTCAGGTCCTTCAGAGTTGGACGAATGTAGACCATCTGCTATAGACTGTCAGGTGTGTCGGGAGAGACAGCACCTTCTCCAGCCTGATGCACTGCATTACCTTGCTCATCACTGTTGTTGAGGTTTGGCCTTCGCTGAAGTCTGGGTGAGCTTTGATACTCCCTCTCTGTAAACATCCAGAAAGTAGAACATGGCTGTCGTAGACGTGTGGTAGTTACTGTCCAGTGTGACATATAGTGTTACTATATGAGTCACTCACTTGTACAGTGCTTCTGTTTTTGAGTATAGTGCTACCCTGTGAGTATAGTGTTACTGTCTCAGTATAGTGAGAACAGTGAGACTGTGAGTATAGTGTTTTCCTGCAAGAATAGTGTTACTGTGCAGGTATAGTGCTACTGTTTGAGTATAGTGTTACCCTGGGAGTACAGTGCTATTGAGTGAGTATAGTGTCACTATGTGTAATTGCACTAATAGTGCAATTATGTAAGTATATTGCTACTGTGTAAGTATAATAGTACTGTATGAGTATAGTACTACTGTGCGAGTATAATGTTACTGTGTCAGTATAGTGTTACTATGTGAGTATAGTATTACTGTGTGAGTATAGTGTCATTCATCTAGCGAGTCACTCACCATGACCCCTGCCCTCCCCATTCTGCCTCTCTCTTGGTCTTATGGAGCTCAGACTCCAGCTGTCAGCTTAGGGGAGACACATGTAAACATGATAGTGTGAAAGTGTGTGTATACAGTATGTGTATTTGTGAATGTGAATGTGAATCTATGTTTGACAGTGGGTGTGTGTGTGTGTGTGTGTGTGTGTGTGTGTGTGTGTGTGTGTTCGCGCGCCAGTGTGGGAATGTCTCTGTGTTAGTGTAAGTGTGGGTGCAGCTGTAGAGGTGTGGTGTGTGTGTATGTGTGCTACCTTGATCTCTCTCCTCTCTGGCTTGACTAGCTCTTGTTCTTGGAGAGTTTGTCCTTCTATCAGCTAATAGAAAGTAAAAGATTTGTAGTGAAGTGTTCTGGCCACACACACTTTTATCCAGTACACACAAAAGCTACATACACACTCTACACCCACAACACACACTATACACAGCATTTACACACACTACAAACAGCATATACACACTACACACACACAAACGCACAGCATGCACACACTACACATGCAGTGCCTGATACCTGGTGGATCTTTCCGACTCCTGACTTCCTGTGTTTGTATTCCAGGTCCTGGACAGAGGGACAGACTTAGGTACTAAAATAAATCACTCTTTGGTATTAAAGTAAATCACTCTTAGGTACTAAAGTAAATCACTCTTGTGTACTAGAGTAAATCACTCTTGGGTACTAAAGTAAATCACTCTTGGGTACTAAAGTAAATCACAAAAATGAACAAAGCAGCAGATCATAAACATCTAAACCCTCACCTGAGCCCCGAACACTTACAGAAGGTAACGCTGGAGGGCCTGCATGACACACACGTACATTGATAATTAGATAATTAACACACACACACACACACACACACACACACACACACACACACACACACACATACATTGATAAGTGACACACACCCCACAACCAGATATGAGACTTATTAGCAAAGTTTAGTAAATGGAATTTTGTCCTGTATAGAAACACTGCCACCTAGTGTCCGGGTGCTTGAACTTTTGGATCCCAGTCCTGAGAACACTGGAGATAGAAAAAGAATATAAACTTTATAAAATATAAAGGTAGGAATGTGGAGCTTTATGCCAGCAACATACACACACTCACTCACACACACACAGACCTTTACACCAGCAACAACATCATGTACACACATAGAGCTGTATGCCAGCAAGCACACACACACACAGACTGCTGAGTTAACACTCACGTTTTAGAATGCCCGGCTTCTGCCGGTCTGTCACAGTGAAGGCTGTGGTGCCGAACACTGCAGGACATTGGAACACACTATAGGTGAGTGTGTGTGTATGAGTGTGTTAGTGAATGTGTGTGTGGATGTGTGTGTGAGTGCAAATATATGCAAGTGTGAGTTTCTGGATGTGCGCAAATGCATGTGAGTATGTGTGTATATGTGTGTGTTTGTGTGTGTGTTACCTGTATGTGTTACCTGTGAGTGTGTGTGTGTGTGTGTGAGAGAGAGAGAGAGAGAGAGAATGTGTGTGTGTGTTACCTGTCTTGTTGATCTTGTCCAGCTCCTGGTTACACATGTTCTCCACTCTCTCCCTGAGCTCCACAATGATACTCCGCACTGGACTGAAGGAGGCGTCCGGATTTACAGCCACACTGCCGCCCACCTGAGGGAGGTCCGTTGAGCACAGAACTTCATATGACTGGGGGGGGGGGGGGAGAAAATATGGGAGACAAAGTCATAAATCATCATCACCTAAACTCCTCCCTTCAACTCATTCATGCTGGAGAATGAATTGAGATGAACATTTCAAATCATTTAAAAAGATTTCTGCAGGTCAGTTCTCACACTTTAGTCTGAATGTTAAAGCCCTACTTTCTCCAGATACACCTATATGGACAGATCCTGTGTGTGTGGAGGGGGGTATGAGTGTGTGTGTGTGTGTGTTTGTGTGAGTATGACCCTGTGAGTGTGTGTGTGTGTTTGTGTGAGTATGACCCTGTGAGTGTGTGCGTTTGTGTGTCTATGACTGTGTGTATGATTATGTCTGTGAGTATGACTGAGCATGTATGACTGTGAACATGTGTATGTGTGAGTGTGTGTGTGTGTGTGTGTGTTTGTGTGAGTATGACCCTGTGAGTGTCTGTGTGTGCGTGTATTTGTTTGTGTGTGTATGACTGTGAGTGTGTGTGTGTGTGAGCAGGTGTGTGTGTATGATTGTGAGTGTATGTGTTTGTACGTGTGCATATGATCATGTGCTTGTGTGTGTGAGTGGGTCTGTACTGTAAGGAAGTAAATGTTGTCTTGGCACGAGGCCAAATTCTTCAGCTCCATGTCCTTCTTCTTCAGCTGTGTGACTTCAGTCTCCAGCTTGTCCACGATGTCCTGGGCCTCGCTTAGCTTCTCCTGTCCAGTGGTGACCATCACGTCCTGGATGAGCTCCTGCAGACGCTGCACTGACCGCTGGAGCTCCCACAGCACTGTCTCTGCCTCCTCTTTTACTGAATCTGATGACCTCTACACACACACACATATACACACACACACACACACACACACATATATATATATATGCACACACACACACATATACACGCGCACACAAACGCGCACACACACACACACATATGCACACAGCGACCTTCATTCCATTTGCATTTGTATACATCTGTTTTAGAAAGGTTAAGCATTTTAACTTTGACTGACCAGTTTAACATGTGTTGGTTTAGGGTGTGATGAGGTGTTAGGAGTGTTCTGGGCGTTAGGTGTGTTTGGGGAGAGGTTGAGTGAATACTGAAAAGCTCTAAAATTCTCAGTGTTTAAAGGATCTGCTGGATCTGCATTCTGTTTTGTGCACCTTCAGTGTTTCCAGAACTTTCTTCATGTCTTTGAGTTCCGTTTCTCTCTGCTGTATTTTCTGCTGGTTCTCTGTATGGACTGTGGTCAGTGATTTCTGAGACCAGGGTCAAGAGCAGAGAACACGCGCACACACACACACACACACACACACACACACACACACACACACACACAGGGTATGACCAAGCAGGAATGTGGACTGGAATGTTGCAATGTCACCATTTTCACCCTCTCTCTCTCCCTCATTCTGTCCCTCTCTTTCTCCCTCTCCTTATCTGCCCTTCTCTGTATAAGCTCTCTGTCTTTCATCTGTATAATTAAACCTCAACTCTTGAGCTAAATTAGAATGTCAGTGGTAATTCAACAGCTAAAAACATTGTAGTATAGAATATTAAAACCTTAAATTACCAAGAAATGAAGAATTCAGTCTTATTCAACAACTCCCTTGTTCAGCTTAAATGTTACTGCCCTTCTGTACTCCAGATACAACAGTATGTGCAGATCTCGTGTGTGTTTGTGTGTGTGCTTGTGACTGTGTACGATTGTGTGTGTGTGTGTGTGTGTCTGTATGACAACAGCAGAGACTCTCAACTGGACTTGCAGTGTATGTGTCTGGTTGATGTGTGTGTCTCTTTTACCTGTTTCTCTGTGCGTTCTGTCGCTGTGGAGACGCTCTCATGGCCTTTGTGCTGGTTGCTGGTGCACAGCCAGCAGATGAAGTTCTTGCAGGTTCTGCAGTGGAACTCCTTCAGGTACTTGTGCTCGGTGCAGATCTTCTGGAGCAGGTCCCCGGTGGGGCCGATCAGCTCATGGCCCTTCAGCTTGGCCTGCGTCTGGTGCGGCTTCAGGTGCGTCTCACAGAACGAGGCCATACAGACGAGGCAGGTTTTCACCGCCGCCCGCGGCTCACTGCAGCGGTCACAGGGCACAGCAGACGGCGCCAGCCGGACCGGGACCCGCTGGGAAGCGGAGTGAGCGGCCCGGCTCGCGGCCCGGTTCGCGGCCCGAATCGACTCCCGCGCCACCGAGCTGAGGTTGCCACGGCGAAGCTGTTCCACGGCCTCCGCTAGCATGGTGTTGCGGCAGAGCTGGGGACGGGGGCTGAAGGTCTGGCGGCACTCGGGGCAGCTGTAGGCTCCGCCCTTCTGCCCCTCTGCGTCCCAGTAGTCCCTGATGCAGGTCATGCAGTAGCTGTGGCCGCAGGGGATGGTGACCGGCTCGGATGGAAGGTCCAGACACACAGGGCAGTTAAACTGCTCCTCCGTCCACAAACGACCACCACTCATCTCCAAAAATCGGAATAGAGCCAAAAGATTCCTAAGTGGTAAAGATGGTTAAGTCGACTACAGGCGGTCTGCGTACACGGGGTGTGAGGTAAGAAGGAAATCGAGTGGAGTTCAGAGTAGGTGAGCAGCTGTCTGTGTGGGCGGAACTCTGGGAGCGGGGTTATACTCACCAAACAGGTTCAGGGAGTAAAACAGAGACAAGAGCACATAGCCCACTTGACTTGTTCAACCAGCATTCCATAATCTTCCCTCTCATACTCTCCATATCTATCTCTCTCTCGCCCCCCCCCCCCCCCTCTC
>JAOXYF010000018.1:158689-182752 GCA_028565775.1 Sternarchorhynchus goeldii | reverse complement strand
AGAATTCGGCAGAGAGTCGGATGAAACATGAAAGAAATGTGTTTTTTTTTCTTTGGAGCAGTAAGACTAAACGTGCTTTAGTTACTCTGATTAAACATGTTTTAGTAACTCTGTGTTTATATGTTGAATGATTATCTGATAAATGCAAAATCACTTGCCATAAATATCATTTGTATATCTGACTGCGACTAACATACGTTTAAAAACATGACAGGCTGACTCTTAGCTCTCCACTGCCCCCTAGGGGCTGTTGTTGTAGGCTCACCTGTTGCAGGTGAGCTGGAGAGCTGGAGAGTTGCACACGGCATTACGTTTCATACTTTCTTATCTACATGTATTGATATATATGATACTTCTTTCTATCCTTTGGATATGTTCATGGATATGTTCAACTGAACATGTCTCGCTCACCTCCTATAAATGATTAATTATGAATTGTAACATAACGCCTGTATAGTTAATCGTAGCTCTTAATCTGTTATTTAGTTTGTTTATATTTTAAAAAAAATCTATTTTATATTTAAACTTTTCTATTTTCTATTTGCACCAAGAGGGGAGGGGGGCTGTAAACCAATTTCGTTACGCAAATGTACCAGTACAATGTGTAATGACAATAAAGGTTCATTTCATAACCACCAGACATTCCTCTGGGCAAGACCTAAGTTGCATACGACTGAAAATGGCCCTGTCGGGCTCCCGTTACTGTTCAATCGGCAGCTTCTGTTCACCAAGGAATGATAGAACGGCTGTTTTATTTTGCGCCACTAGGTGTCCCCCTAGATCGTCTATTTTCTCTTACAATGAAAACTTGAAGAAATATGCTGTTATTATTAGCATGAATTACCTTGTGTTTTTCTCTGAGAAGTGACTATTTGGGCTGTGTGTGAAGGAGAACATAAGAGTCTGTCGCTTAGTGCTGGAGGTACATCCTTTGGCTGCAATTCCTACACTTTCCATGATGCCCTTAAGCTGTACCCCTACCATTCCTATAATGCTTTCTGTGTAAAGCCTTATCAAAGTACTCTTCATTCTTGAAGCTGGCACCACCAGACACTGACACATTCACAGCTGTGTGTGTGTGTGTGTGTGTGTGTGTGTGTGTGTGTGTGTGTGTGTGTGTGTGTGTGTGTGTGTGTGTGTGTGTGTGCGAGAGAGAGAGAGAGAGAGAGAGAAGCAGGCAGAGTCAGTCACACACAGGCTGGTAAATAACCCACACCGTTCATTTACATTCTGAGCACTAATCTGTTGTCTGCATGCTTGTCAAACCCCCCCACCTTATGTGGTGTGTGGATGTCACTGCTGCAGTCAAATCCACTCCATCTTTTCGGAACCCAGTGAATTCCACAGAGCACATCACCGGAATCATTCATATTGATCAGAACGACACTCATTCCACAGGGACCTGTGCCTGCCTTACTGTGTGCACTGTTTATGATAATCAGTGGGATAATGGCTGGTCATTATCTCCCAGTTATTCTCACCTACAGTCTCTGAACTAAAGGGCCTGTGTGTGCGTGTGTGTGTGTGTGTGTGTGTGTGTGTGTGTGTGTGTGTGTGTGAGAGAGAGAGAGAGAGAGAGAGATGATAAACAATAATTTGTAATCCTAATGGAAGTGGTAATGAATTGTCTGTAATGATACCAAATGAAACGCTTAACAATAAAAGAATTAACACCATCCTCTCCATCGTGGAGGGCTGACACATACTACCACACACTACTCCACACTGCCCCACACTACTCAACACTACCCCCACACTACTCCACACTACCACCACACTACCACACACTACCCTACTCTGTGCTCTGATGTTTATTAGCAGTGGTAATAATAAACATCTTTATTTATATGGCACCTTTCATACATTAACAATTCAACAACAAAGAAGTAAGTTAGTTCAGAACAAAAACAAACAAAAAAAATGTAACAACCAAAACCAAAGACAGAAAGGCTATTTTAACAGTGTGTAGAAAAGATCAACCAAATATACAAGAGTAATACAATTAATGTAAAACTTTTTAGTGGTTTTATAAAATCAGTAACAGAATGAGTCTAGCGAATATTTATCGATAGTGTGTTTATTGATAATGTTCCAGATCTTTGGTGAGTAAAAACAGAACATTACCTGTTCACTGTTTTAAAGTTTCTCTTGTGGAATGTGAAGTCCGTAATCCAGCTAGGCGTGTCGACCCCAGCGTAACCTCTTGAGCTGTTCCTGATGTTCCTGGCACTGGATGAGATTACGATAAGCTTTGGGCTGTAATTGATCAGATGTTCAGAGATGTGTGAAGGTGCTGAATCATTAATAGATTGTAAAACGTAATTTTTATATTCAATGTTAAACAGGCCACCAATGGTTTGATGGTAGATCTGGTCTGATATGATGTTGTTTTCTCATCTGTGTTAATGTTCTTACTGCTGTATTTTGCAGTTTGTCTGTTCTAGTGGAGGACATCCTGTGAACATTATAACAGTAATCAAGCTGAGAAGGAACAGGAGACTGTTACCCTACACCATAGAAGGAACTGTGTGTTACTGTGTGTTACTGTGTGTGTGCAGAGTGAACAGAGAACTGTGTTACTGTGTGTACAGAGTGAACAGAGAACTTCTGTTATTGTGTGCACAGAGTGAACAGAGAACTTGTGTTACTGTGTGTACAGAGTGAAGAGAGAACTGTGTGTTACTGTGTGCACAGAGTGAACAGAGAACTTGTGTTACTGTGTGTACAGTGTTTCACTTGTACAGCATGTGTTCTTCAACATGTGGCCCTGTGCATTTGCAACTGTTTCACTTATGTGTGTGTGTGTGTGTGTGCATGATGGTTTGTAGCATAATATGTCTAATTCATGCCACCACTTGACTACTATTGCAATATTTGTATAATTTATTTTAAAGTGATCCACTCTTTCATTTCATTATGTTACTTGTGCTTTAAGTGGTCTTATTAACTTGCCTAAATATTTAGAGAAATGTTCATTTAAAACATTTGGCGTAAGTTCTGCCATTTTTCTTCTGGTGTTACTGTCACAGATTTCTTGGATTATGTCTGTTCCAGCACTACCACACCTTCCTGCTCTCACCAACGTCTCCGATCCAGTTCTCTGCAGTACTAATGAGACTCACCTGCTCCTCTGTTATCTTGCTATCAGAGCTCCTATTTATTCTCCCCACTTCCTTTCTCCCCTTCGTTAGGGTTAGGGTTAGGGTTAGGGTTACCCTGACCCTAGCTGTTTCCATGCCATGTACCGATCCTTCTCTGTGTTTTATTGATGTCCTGATTACCAAACTCTTCTTACTCCTTTCTGAACCCCTGGTACCTCACGGACTCTGCCTCTCATTGCTGAACCTGGACTGGACACCACCTGGACACCACCTGGACACCACCTGGACACCACCTGGACACCACCTGGACACCACCTGGACACCACCTGGACACTTCCTGTCCTGTTTTCTTTGCCCTATTTATCAGCACACAAGAACCTCCCCCTTTAATAAACCAGGTGCAACTGGATCCTGCACAGTAAAGAAATGACCAGAGGCCAAATCTTCACCTGCCCTGAGCACTAGCAGCGATCATGTCATGTTTCTCCTGCTCTCCTCTCACTCACTGTTTGCCACGGGAGAGAGGCTCACTTGTTCCTTTTCCAGAACAAATGCTTTATTGACTTTAGCTAGGACATCTCTCACAGTAGCTTTACTGCAGGAGTGAAGGACTGATGAATAGAAAAGACCTAACAATGCCTCTTACTGAGAACGTGTCACTTTAGTTTTTAGAAGCAGTCTGTGTTCTGAAAGCCATGTTTCCCTTTAGCACTGAGGCTGTCTACCCCACTGTACTCCATTCAAACCAACTGTGCTCCAGGTGATTGAAACTGATAGTTTCCTTGTGTTTCTGAGGGAAACCTCCAAACCACACGAGAAGTCATTAAGATGCCATATCAGTCAGTGTGAAACACAAACATGGTTAATCACACGGACCACAGGCCACAGTGACAGGCTGCTCCAGCCAAGCTGAAATAATCACATTTGGTCCTGCTAACCTCCACAGCTCTCCACCTAACACGCCTGGCACACAACATCCATCACACCCACTGGATCCTTGCATCTAGAAATAACGTTCATATTCTGATATATTCTGATGTTCCGCTTTTACAAACTAACCTGACTTGGAATCATCATGTTTTTTTGCATGAAGAGTATTAGAGTATGAGAGTATAATATGAGAGTATAATAGTATAAGAGTATAATAGTATGATGGTACAATAATATTAGAGTATAATAGTATAGGAGTACAATAGTATGATAGTACAATAGCATAAGAGTATAATAGTATGATGGTACAATAATATTAGAGTATAATAGTATAGGAGTACAATAGTATGATAGTACAATAGCATAAGAGTATAATAGTATAAAAGTATGATGGTACAATAGTATGAAAGTATAATAGTATGAGAGTATAACAGTATAAAAGTATAAGAGTGTAATAGTATAAGGTAGTGGTGACATCTGCAGTTAGGAGGTCACTAACTCTGCAGCCGCTGCAAAGACTCTTCTTACTCTCCTCACCTAAATGGTGCTCAAAGGTGCACATTCTGAGTGTCTATTGTCAGAACTGAAATGTCAAAGCCTTTAAAAGCTGCTTCAGTGGAAGGCACAAAGGGGCTGGTAAAAGTGAGTGGGGCAGGAAAGTCAGACGAAAAAAATGTCTTTTCTGACATTTCTGAAACTTTAATGCTGAGTGGCTGTAGTACTGTTCATGACATTCAGACTGAAGAAGACAAGTGAGCATACCAACCTGAGAGAGAGGGAGGGAGAGGGAGAGAGAGAGAGAGAGAGATGGAGAATATGAATAGGTAGAGGTGGAGAGAGAGGGAGAGAGATGCAAAGAAGAGAAAGATGAAGAGAAAGATCAAAGAAGACAGAGAAATAGGAGAGTGATAGAGAGAGAGAATAAGCAACCAGAGAGAATGAAAGAAAATGGAAAGACAGGAAAAGAGAAATTCTAGAAACCTAAAATCACCCAGTAGTGTCAATTTCACCTGTCAATAAACAAACAAAAACATCCCTGAATATCTGGAGAGTAAAATATCAGTCCCAGAGAAACACTGCACTTTAAGACACCACAGACCCATGAATAGAACCCTAACTAGAGTCCCTTTAGTCAGCTGGTTGTGAGATTTATTCACCCTGTAACAGGTATGGACACACACCAGCCTCCCACCAGAACTGCTTCACCACATCTAACACCACAGCAGATCAGAAGAGAGAGTATGAAATCTCAGACAGATCCTCACCAGGTATAGGCTGAGTGAACACAGACAAGCTGTTGAAAAGGACCGACTCAGAACGAGCAAAGAGGAGAGAAAATAATTCACTGCACCACAGGGGAGGTGGAGACACAGATGAACTTTCTCCTCTTATTAAAGTTCTTTTAACAAGAACTTTTCTTGTTACAATACAAAAACAGAACCCCACATTTAAATTATATGACCCAATAAGAAAAATACATATCAATGTCATTCACCAGAGACAGTAAGGATGTCTCCATTCCTCTTTGTTCCTCATTCACTTGGACCCACCTAATAAAATCCTCTCACAACTTACAAAAATCCAACGCATACATATGCAGATGGTTTTTTTTATTTGGCAATGTTCAGCATACAAAAATACAAAGTAGCAAAAAGTTCACAGTGTGTAGAAATGCAGTGATGATGTGGAGCTTCTGCTGCGTTCCACTGAGATGGGCGTCTTCTCAGGGACCAATCATAAACTGGCATCTGAGCGAGAGCAAATCACAGCACAGTGTGTGACATCATCAGTCCCTGGATCAACCCATGTCCCAACTCCCCAAAAGCAACATGTCAGGAAAAAACGACGAGGGGCGTAGAAGGTGTCTCAATGTCTCACAGCTGGGAAGCAAAACACTTCTGCTTCTTTGTGTGTGACTTAGATCATTAATACTCGTGTTTTACTCTGTCATTAATGTCCATCTGGTCTCTGGTCTCCTAGAAACTATTTACATAAACACAATATTGAACAAATGTCCTGTGTAAACCTGTAATTAATTTCACACACTCATATCTACACACAACTCCACAAATCACACACACACACACACACACTCTGTAAAAAACACACGCCAAAGGAAAACAGTATTCACTGGCACATTTCTGCTGTCCCATCTTCCCCGGTATCTAGCACTGGCTCCTCTCTCTCTCTCTCTCTCTCTCTCTCTCTCTCTCTCTCTCTCTCCATGATGGAAGGTAAACACACACATATGCTTTTTGCTTAAAGAGCTTCATATATATGGTGTGTGTCTGTGATTCAATAAACATCACTTCTTTGAGTCTGTTAAATAACTGCATGTGTTTATATACATCATGAACATCCTGATGTGAGTACAGACACACACCTGTGCTGTACTTTCCTGCACAGAGCTGTTTGTCATGGTTACGTTACTCATCAATATCCCAGCGTTCAGTGTTCCCAGTGCCGCTGGTAGTCGGGTATTGAGCGTCTCTACTGGATACAGCATTGAATCTGGGGGCTGGAAAACGACCACGTCCTCTGGCATCAACAAACCATGGTTCTCCACCTCATATAATCACACTCGCAGTGTAAACGTGTCGTACGGCCACCATTTGCTGGTATTTGCTAGATAATGTGGAGTGACCAAACAGCAGTTTGTTCTGCCTGTTTTACACTCCAGAGTCCGACCAGCTCAGAGTTCCAGCCAGGCCTGGAGCTGAGCTCTGAGATAACACAGTGAGAGAGGGAGAGAGGGAGAGAGGGAGAAAGGGGGAGAGAGCAGAAGAGAGAGAGGGAGACAGGAGAGAGAGGTGGGGGAGAGGGGGAGAGAGAACCACTCAGAGGCTTACATTCAGTCGATTTTTCTGATTTTTCTCTGTTTATTTTTTCTAAAGGCCCCAGTCAGCTCAGCTCCATCTGTGAGAGGCCAGAGCTTTGAAATGCTCATTCAGCGCAAACAGAGCAGTGAACAGGATGCGGTCTGGGGCATCTGGAGTCCTCTGGGCCACCGTCCATCTGAGTGTTTGAGAGCCAGTGTGTGAAGGGAGTCCTCATGGGTGATGGGGAAACACTGCTAAGCAGCCTGCATCTCTGCACCTGCACAGGGCGATGACGGCGTGTGTCACCATGGTAACGTATCATCGGCAGGTGTAAAGTGGGTGCTCAGCTGTGCATGAAGCTCCTGCAGGGGGAGTCCAACGTTGGGAAGTCGTATTTCCCCAGTGGACTGGGGCAGTAGGTGGTGGTGGAGGTGGTGGGGTAGTAGGTGGAGGTGGAGGTGGGGTAGTAGGTGGTGGCATACACATTGGGCTGCTGTATTGTAGGTGGGAAGAAGTGACAGCTCTCATCAGGAAGGAAGCTGGTCTTATTCAGGGTCTGAAAACACAGCAGAACAGAGAATAACTGAACACGGAGAATCACTCAACACACAGAGCATCACTGAACATAGAGCATCAGTGATTACAGAAGGTCACTGAACACACAGAGCATCACTGAACATAGAGCATCAGTGAATACAGAACGTCACTGAACACACGGAGCATCACTGAACATAGAGCATTAGTGAATACAGAACGTCACTGAACACACAGAGCATCACTGAATATAGAGCAACTGTGAATACAGAACGTCACTGGACACACAGAGCATCACTGAACACACAGAACATCACTGAACACAGAGCGGAGATGTAGGGGATGGGGGGTGGAGAGCTTCACTACCTTAAACTCCATAGGGGTGTAGTTATCAGTCTTTGGGGCAGCGCTGTTGTCTTTGCGGTGCAGGTGGTTGGGGGTACCAGGGTGGATGACTGCTGAGTCCTGGCGGGGTTTACGAACCCTCTGGCAGAACATGTAGATCAGAGCAGAGCCTACAAGTCCAGCCAGGAAAGAACCCACACCTGAAACAACCAGGTGGAGCATGGAGAAACCTGGGGGAGGGTGGGAGGGAGAGAGAGAGAGAGAGAAACAGAGAGAGAGAAGGAAGGAATACAGACAGACAGTTAGGGTTAATCTTATGAGTGTTACAGTTGCGTGTTGGGTTATGTAGGCATTGTGATGTGGGTTTTACCTCCATGGTGTTGGGTAATGTAGGCAGTGTGATGTGAGTTTTACCTCCACACTTCATGTCCTTTTTCTGGCCTGGCCTGCTCACTGGAACAGAGAGGGACAGATCCAGAGATATGAAGACAGAGACTGGATCAGGTGATGAGGGGGCGGGGGGAGGAGGCTGGATCAGGTGAGCTTACCTGCACTGTCGCTAGGAAGGCACACTCTCTGATCAGTGGCATTCCCCTCACAAGGGGCGGGGTTTATCTCACAGGTGCGAATGCGCTGCTGAAGCCCCTTCTCACACTCCGCCCACTTAGACCACACCCCCCATCCACCTACCACAGAGAGATTACCACATGTGTAGGATAGTGCAAAATTCCTTTGTATTACAGATAGCATTTTGCGCTTGTGGTGTGTGTGTCTCACCCTCACACTAGTGTTTGTGTGTGTCTCACCTTCACTCTCATTTTGTGTGTCTCTCAGACTCATGTGTGTTTGTGTATGTCTCACCCTCACATTTGTGTGTGTGTTTGTGTCTCGCCCTTCTATGTGTGTGTTTGTGTGTCTCAACCTCACACTCGTGTGTGTCTCACCTTCATATTCATTTGTGTGTGTGTGTCTCACTTTCACATTCATTTGTGTGTGTGTGTGTGTGTCTCACTTTCACGTTCATTTGTGTGTGTGTGTGTGTGTCTCACCCTCACACTCGTGTGTGTTACAGAGTGCCTCCTCGGTGTGCAGGCCAGTGCAGATGTCCCCAGAGTTGCTGGGGGCGGGGCTTGAGCAGGTACGTGAACGATGGTAGTGGCCTCCTCCACAGGAAGTAGAACACTCAGACCAGGAAGACCAGCATGACCATGCCCCCTTTACTGTAATTATTATTATTATTATTATTATTATTATCAATAATAAAAACCTATAGATTGTTTAAAGGTTCATAAGTAATATGGCATGTGTAGCAACCTAAGCATAGTGGTTATGGAGGGTATGCAGGGATTTGTAGTCTTTTTAAGGATTTGTAGTGTTTGTAGGTTACCTGGGCAGGGGTGGGAGTTGCAGTCCTGGTATTCCACAGATGTTCCACTGCATGTGAAGGCTGTGCTCTTCCCATCAGCTGTGGCACATGAACGCTTCCTAGTGCGGAACCCTCTAGAACACTCTTTTGAACAGGAAGACCATGTTTCCCATGGCAACCAGGTGGCTCCCACCTCGTGAGTCATAGGCCCACTCATCCTCACTAAATCCTCCAACACGCCTGCAAAATGGAGAAAAACCACTCCTGCATTAGACCATCGACCTCCACATCACACCACTGAATCAGACCACTGACCACTGAATCAGACCACTGACCACTGCATCAGACCACTGACCACCACTGGAGTTAGAATGGTGTCAGTTCAAGATAGTCACATAACTGCTGTTAATCACGGCCAGTTTGTCTCACCCCCTCTACTGCCGTTGTCACGTTCTTTCTGACTGTCACTTGATACTGTCCCTCTGACGGTCTGACCACTAACGATGATGACGGTGATTAGACAGGCCAAGCACAATCTGAGCACCAGCTCAAAAGTCTGACCCGATGGTGTATGAACTCAAAATATGAATGAGGTTCCTGCACAGGTAAAGAGGAGAATGTACACATTTACAGTGTTGAGTGTGTATACATGTACAGTGAGGTGTTTCCATTTACAGGAAAGCATGTGAATACATCTACAGTGATGAGTGTGAATTTCATCTACAGTGATGAGTGTGAATACATCTACAGTGGTGAGTGTGTATACATCTACAGTGATGAATCTGTATACATCTACAGTGATGAGTGTGTATACATCTACAGTGATGAGTGTGAATACATCTACAGTGATGAGTGTGTATATATGTAATGTGATATGTATACATATACAGTAGTGAGTAATTTACTGTGATGCCCATCAAGAGTCTGAAGCAGGGCTATCACAACATATATAAGTATTATTAGCCTTTCCATTGCTTTTACTGTATGAAAAGCACTTGTAATGGCAAAGATTTTAGAATGATTTTAATCCAATGTTATTTTGCCAAGTTGGTTAGTGTTTGGGCTAGGGTGAGGGTCAGGGTCAGGGTTAAGGCTAGGGTTAGGGTTAGGGTTAGGGTCAGGGTCAGGGTTAAGGCTAGGGTTAGGGTTAGGGTTAGGGTTAGAGTTAGGTCTGCCTAAGTGTTTGAGCTTTACATGTTCACAGTGGAATCCCTATTTTTGATTGATATCTGGAAACACATAGAGTGGAAATTCCCTTTTTCGTCCAATAAGTATTAAAGTTCAGACTTTTATGAAAGTCTAGAATATCAGATTTGTTTGGGTTTGCTGAAAAACCCAGGACTAGGCCCTCAAAAATGTGTACATTTTGCATATTATGCAAATTAGCTCAAACTCAAACTAAGCTTAGGGTTTTTTGAGGCTTTTTGTAGGCTGGAATACTAGTAATGACTGGAATACAAGTAATCACTGGAAAAAAGAACGTAGTCTATATGATGTAGGAATAATGGACTGGAATGCTTTTGTGTGCTCTGTAGCGCCACCTGTAGTTGGATATGGATGGTGCCTCGGGCCTGAGTAGCGGCAGGAACTGTGCTTGGATCACTACTAATATGCTTAAGCACATTTCAAACATTTGCAATAAACCTATGGATAGTGAGAATTTTTTAAAACCTTTTAAAAAATAGAATGTCAGTTGTTTTTCTGTGAGATTGTCTGAATATGTGTGAGAAAGAGAATAAATGTGAGTGCTTACTGTTGTGTTTTTTTACTTTACCATCAGTCTCACAGCTTGGAGCGCCCCCTGTGGACGGGCAGAGGCGGGTCTCCATCTTGCGTCTGCCCAGCTGGAGGTGGTGAGGGTCGGGCACCGGTGCCCGACAGGTGTACCTCACCCTCTGCTCCTGCCTGGCCCCGCCTACTGTTACATTCACCGGGTACCATGGTGACCAGGGAGTGTTCCGACGCACCTCTGAGCATGTTTCCAAATTGCAGACTTTGTACTCCTACATGAGCACACGCACACATGTACACACACAAACACACATACATACACGTACACGTACAGCTAACTGAAAAATACAAATGTTGGACAATATTTTTGAAGTGGAATTTTACTGGAAGCAGTGACTGACAGGACCTAGAGCCTAGAGAAGTGGATGACTGACAGGACTTAGAGCCTACCAGAGAGCAGCCTGGACAGGTGTTGCCATTCTCACAGGTCCTGAGCCGGGACTGGACTCCGCCCCCACAGGGAGCAGTGCACTTAGACCAGGAACTCCAGGAAGCCCAGGACACAGGCAATGGACACGGAGAGTTCTCATTACACAACCTGGACACACACACACACACACACACACACACACCATACATGGAGCATTCTCATTACCCAACCTTGTACTCATCATAGAGGCACTAAAGTGAGACAGAAGGGATGTGCAGGCAGTATGAGGGGGCCTCACCTCTCATCTCTTGTCTGGCCCACACACACCCGTCCGCCATGCCTGGGGGCGGGGTTACTACAGGACCGCTGGCGGACCTCAAAACCAACACCGCAGCTAGTGCTACATCCAGCCCAGGAAGACCAGGGAGTCCAGCCTCCATTCCTACACACACACACACACACATGCCCGCATGCACGCACACATAAACACATGCACACATACACACAAGCACACATACACACATACTCAAATACACACATGCGCACACATACATGATTTTATTTAACACATTCATCTTGGAGATCAAGCACATATGCCATGTGAAAATGACACCAGCTGCTCCCAGATGAAGTTTCGCTCGTATCCTGCTTGCTGTTCACAGAAACATTGTTCTTCATGACAGTTGTGATCATTGTGTGAACATTATCTGAATAACTCCAACATTCACTCATCACCCTGTGACACAGGAGAGATACACTGATCATCAGGGAGTGAGTTAAAGCAAACATCAGATGAATGATCTGTATTTCCGACATGGATACCTGGTGTATCCAAGTACGAGAGGAGGTGATGAGAGGAGGTGATGAGAGGAGGTGATGAGGGGAGGTGATGCTGGGTTATGATGTTGAGGGTTTTGTACCAGGAACAGGTGATGTTATGATGTGGAGGGATTTGTACCTGGAGCAGTTGGCCACCTCTATCATGGGTCCCACACACTCCGCCCCCCCACAGCGAGGGGCGGGGCTATCACAAACGCGAGAGCGACACTGGCAAACGCTGGTACTTTCCCCCCCATCGTCATGGCTACAAGGCTTCCATGGTGACCATGGGCCAAAGTTGCCGTCTTGAGTGAGGTTTTGTTCCTGCAGAAATGAATCAAGCAACATAGCAATAACAGAAGTGAGATCAGGTAATAGAATAACACTTCTGAACAGGTCAGGAAGTGATCTGTAATCACTTCCTGTTTCATTAAAGCTGTTTCAGGGCACAGGTAAAAGACACAGGTGAGTGTTTCTTAGGACCCAAAGGGGCTGTAGAATGTGTCTTAGACACTAAAGGACTGTAAGAGTGTGTCTTAAACATGAAATAAACATACTCTTACACCCGTTTCCTGAGTAACTCATTCTTACACCCGTTTACTGTGTAAGTCACTCTTACAGTCCATTAGTGTGTAAGTCACTCTTACACAGTAAACAGGTGAAAGAGTATGTTTTATACACTGAAGGCTGTAATAGTGTGTCTTACAGGGCACTGTGTGATGTTTTGGATCCACTGGCTCATGTTGGAGCTGTCCTCAATTGTCGTGCAGCGTCTTTGTTTTCTGTCCCACCCACAGTACGGGTCTCTCGCACCCAAACACTCCCTATAGGAAAGTAAGCCCACACACACACATAATATTTAATCATATGAAAATGCTTACACACACATACACATACACACAACCCACATACTCCATGTTTTCTGTAAATTCAAAGAATAGTTTAAAAATGACCATGTGGAAAAATGTCAATCAGCAATAGTTTCATAAACAAACAATTAAATAAAAATAAATGATAATTAAATAAAAAAGAAGAGAAAGACTATATTCATTCTCTCCACCTTGCAGTATTACCCATGATGCCCGTATTTCTGCACCCCGAAACTCAGTCATCCTCCCCATCTCACTCATCAATTATCCTCCCCATCTCACTCATCAATTATCCTCCCCATCTCACTCCATCTCAGTCCTCAATTATCCTCCCCATCTCACTCTCCCATCTCACTCCTCAGTCATCCTCCCCATCTCACTCCCCCAACTCACTCATCAATTATCCTCCCCATCTCACTCCCCCAACTCACTCATTAATTATCCTCCCCATCTCACTCATCAATTATCCTCTCCATCTCATTCTCCCATCTCACTCCTCAGCCATCCTCCCCATCTCACTCTCCCATCTCACTCATCAATTATCCTCCCCATCTCACTCATCAGTTATCCTCCCCATCTCACTCTCCCATCTCACTCCTTAGTCATCCTCCTTATAATGTCAATAGCTGACTCAGTTTCATTCGGGGCAAACGTTCGGTGAGCCATTTCTCTCACTCGTGGAGACCGACAGTTTCACAGTGAGCAGAGCACCTCCAACTTCAGGATGTCTAAAGCACCCTGCTATAACTTAGGCTTAACCTAAACACTGTGATCTCCCTCAGCAGAGTTCAGCTCTACCACCTGGAAGCCTGCGGGTGATAAATTCCACTAGAAGTTTTTTGACCATACCGTTGTAATGCAGGTTAACTCCATTTTAATCCCAACCAGGTGAAAGAACTTGCCCCAGGCATTTGGAGGACACTGATTGAAATTTTATAGGACAATATGTTATGAAGTTATGGATTATTAAATAAATTACATTTGTCTGAGATCCACAGTGCAACCTAGCGACCAATGAAGAGTGCTGGGCTTCATGCAGTTATGACGTGTTCATGGAACGTGATCGTGGAACGTGATCAAGGACCATGTGACTATAGAACATGTGATCATGGACCATGTGACTGTGGGACATGTGATCCTGTATCTGCTCTAAATGGTTTATTGAATCCTAATAATGTTAGTAATGTTCAATCAGCTTGACGTGACCAAAATCAGCTTGACATTCTTTTATTGAATATCTGACCAATGAATTAATTCTCTTACTGTGATTTTCCCTTCCATTCCTGTGTGTGTTTCGGTTTTACCTGTCATTAGTTTCACCTGTTTCTCGTTAATTCTTGATTTTGCTTTGTATTTAGTCTTCGTCCATTGTAGTAACTGTTCAGGGCTTTACGTTTTGAATGTTGGCTGTTGGATGTTTTAGATTTTTTCACTGTTTGAAGAGTGACATGTCTGATAACATGCACACAAATTCCATGCTATCAAACCAGTTGAACCCGGTTTAGATCTGTTTATTTTATTATAATTGGTTCTCTGTTGGGTATCTTGTGAGGAGACAATAACTGCATCATTCATTTAAATGCATTATTGTGTAAGTGGTTTGTTGTTCTCTGTTCAGTTGTGTTGTAGTTTTCAGTGATGTGTTGTTCTCTGTTCAGTTGTGTTGTAGTTTTCAGTGATGTTCTCTGTTCAGTTGTGTTGTAGTTTTCAGTGATGTGTTGTTCTCTGTTCAGTTGTGTTGTAGTTTTCAGTGATGTTCTCTGTTCAGTTGTGTTGTAGTTTTCAGTGATGTGTTGTTCTCTGTTCAGTGTGTCTCTCAGAATCCCAGCAGACTGGTGAAGGTGACAGGACTTCAAGAGAGCAGTCTGAGTTGCCAGTCAGATCGCAGTTATCTGAAAGTGTCTGTCATCTCTATGTCAAACTCTTCAAACACAGAGAATCACAGACGCATGCGAACACATACACGTGTGCGCACTCACACAAACACACACACACTGTGATTGGCAGGGTCCGTATCACACGCCAGTGATTTGCAGCATCCAATAACAACCTGACAGCATTAGACATCTGTAACACATATGTTCTGGATTGGTGTGGACTCGCAGACACACACATACATACACACACACACACATATTTAAAGTTAAACTATCTCTTGACATTATGGAGTAATAAATGAATATAATGCTATAAATCAGAGTGAAGGGCTGTTGGATTAGAGTGGAATATTTATATGTCTGTGTGTGTGTGTGAGACCTCACCTTTGGCTTTCATATGTGGAGCATCTCTCCAGTGGAATCTTCAGAACTCTGCTGCTCAATCCCACAAAAAGGGACCTGTCACTCTGCAGGAGCTGCAGGTTAAGGATTGGCTCCCGTTGATCATCTGGGAGGAGTTTCATCTCCTCAAGGTAACACCCACGTAGACTCTTATTGGACGAGGAGAGCGCCTTTATAATAGTGCCATGTTCTGATTGGATGAAAAAGAACAGACAAAAAAAGCTATGGTCCTAGCCACTGAGTGATGTATCATTATTATGGAAATGGATTTATCTCTGACAGTATACCGCACAAACTGACAGTCAGGGAACACACTGATCTTTTCTGTTCTATTTGACTTCTTATTAAGGGTGATTAGGTTTCAGAGTGACAAACAGACCCGACTGTGTTTCTAGGCGGTATGAACTACATGGTTGATGGTGGCTAAAGTGGTACTTGTTCCTGCAGTTAATGATGGTGCTGCTGAAGTGGAAAACCCTCACCTCACCTCGACCCTACACCACAACTCTGACCACCTCACCTCCATCCTGGACCATGATTTTATCAAATCTCTCTGTGTTGTGTTTAATCTGTACTAAAGCTACCAATGTTATATTTATTCATGTACCTTTATTTTACCCAGGCACCAATAGAAACCCCAATACTATCAATGACACCAGTGCTACCTAGTCTGTGAGGGTGTAGCCAAACAAGGCGCAGGTACTGAACACGACCCTGAGCTGGAACGTGGTGCAAGCAGCTCTCCTTTAAACACCTAAATTAGACTAATCACAGACATGCCCAGACTAATCACAGACACGCCAAAACTAAATAAAATGATGACTGAAAATATCAGCTGTACAATTCCTATTGGTAACCTGGATATTATCTGCTCTGACTGACAAAGGCCCGAAGATCTATTGTGTAATTGTCTCAATGGAGTCACTACGCATAAATTTCACCTCATAATAATTCAATTTCGCCTGTCACACTGCTTGTGTTGTTCAGAATCTTTCAAAATATAATTCTGTCTACCTGAGATCCATGTTCGAGTTGTGGTTTTCACAGCAAGACCAAATCCTGATAAAACCAAGGTCTGATCCAATGTTTTATCCAGAAATGTTTTATCTTCAGCTAGGTTAACATTCAGCTAATTCAACAGTGATGAATACTGTCATTGCAAAAGCACACCAGAACAATACAAATGTGGTGAGTAAAAATGGTATAAAAATCACACCAATCAGGAACCAATCAGAGCCTTATCAGGAACACTATGATCATATCGGAGGTATTCATTGGTGGAGGTTCAAGAAATCAAATTGGTGTTATATGTTTTTTAAAGGTTTCAACATGTGCCAGTTAAGATCCCTCAGTTAAACCTCAGATCTGGTGAAAGAGGACATGGCTATACAGCACAAGCAGGTGCTGAGGGAGTCGATGATATTCTGACTCTGTGAGCTGTTTGATGGCTTCATGGGCTTCAGCTAAAGCAACAGAGGACCGCTGCTCTGATGGTCTAGAAACTGCCTCTCCTCCACCAACTCACATACTATCAGGCCAAAAGAGTTTATAACTAGACACCTGGGCAAACGTTTGTTTGTACAGAAAACAAACTACATAAGACTTACTATATTTCAGAAAATACTGAAATCTCTGGTTTTGAGCTTTTAAGACATTATCTGTGCTGGTTCATTTTGGTCAATAAACTGTGCTAAAGATACAGTTACATTTTACATTTACATTTAAGGCATTTAGCAGACACTCTTATCCAGAGCGACTTACAAAAAGTGCTTTGTTGTTGACTCACAGAATGCTTCCTAGCTAGGAAGCAGGATAGAGTTCAATAGACATTTGAACTAGATCACTGCTAAAATACAAGAATCATGCTGGTCCTAGTATAGAGTTCTATTAAACTAAATTAAGTAACAAAGAATAATAAATAAGTGCTCGAATTTGATTAACTCAGCATCGGTAGAAAATAAAAGTGCAGCATCTATGGTCATTGAGATACTCTACAAATAGATGAGTCTTTAGTCTGTGTTTGAAGACTGCAAAGGATTCTGCTGCCTGGACAGTCAGTGAAAGTTCATTCCACCATCTTGGAGCCAGGAGAGAGAATAGCCTAGAAGCCTGTCTACCACTGGAGGTGAAGCATGGTGTTTCAAGCCAAGCTGTGCTTGATGTTCGCAGTACTCGAGGTACAGATCAGGCTTTGACTATTCACATCACGTAGGAGGGAGCTGGTCCATTTTTGGCTTTGTAAGCAAGCATCACGGTTTTTAATTTGATGCAGGCAGCCTACACAAGTAACAGGAAGACCAGCAAGTAACGAGTTGCAGTAGTTGAGCTTAGAGATGATAAGAGCCTACACAAGCACATGGATGGTTTCCTGTGAAAGGAAAGGCCAAATCCTTCATGTATTTTACTAAGAAGAAATCTGCATGGCCGGGTCAGGTTTGATACATGACTTGAGAATGACAGGTTACAAGCAGCTTCAGATGGTAATATAAGTAGTTTCTTAAAATAAATGTTGAGATCATGGTTATGATTGGGAGACCCTGGGATGTATAGAAGCTCAGTTTTACTTAAGTTTAAAGTGGTGCGCTATCATCCATGAAGCAATGTCCATCATGCATGCTGAAATGTGTCCTGAAAGAATTAGTTGGGTGTCATCAGTGTAGCAGTGATAGTAGAAGCCATGAGAAGACATTATACCACAAAGGGAGCAAGTATACAAAGAGAAGAGGAGAGGGCCTAGCACAGAGCCCTGGCGGACGCCAGTGGAGAGTCTGCATGGATTGGATGTGGATCCTTTCCATGACACCTGATAGAACTGGCCTTCCAGGTGGGACTGGAACCATTTCCAGTCAGTCACGCTAGATAGAACAGAGAGGAGAAAGTTGTGGTTTATTGTGTCCAAAGCAGCTGAAAGGTCCTGGAAAGATGACAGTTTGGCACCTTTGACAGCAGGAAGCTTCTCTCTCACTGCTATGACTGATTGGAATCATGGAGCAGGTTCTGGGTGAAAAAAGCAGATAATTGATCATAGACTGGTCTCTCAAGAATTTTTGAGAGGAAATGGAGAAGTGATATCCCGGTCTGTAGTTTATGTTGGAACTGTCAAGTGTGGTCTTCTTTAGGATTGGTACCACCCTGACTGTCTTGAATGCAGAAAATACATGTCCAGAAGATTGTTGATGACTGCAGATATGAATGAAAGCAGATCTCTTGAAATTTTCTGCAAAAGAGTGGAAGGAATGGGGTCCAGCGGGCATGTAGTTAGATTGCTGGAAGTCAGAAGTTGAAGGATTTTGTCTGGTGAGAAAAGAAAGCCAGAGAGTTGGAGGTGAGAGTCGGAGTGCTGGTGAAAAGATTGGGAACAGAGGAAAAGGTTTTGAGAGATTGACTCTACTCAAAGAACATGAGGAAATCTTGGGGAGTGAGAGAGGAGGGAGGAGGGGGAGGGGGAGGGGGAGGGGAAGGGTTAAGCAGAGACGAAAACATGTTGAAGAGCTTGTGTGGATCTGATGCTGGTGACTCGAATGTTTCTCTGTAGTATGATGACTTTGGTGATGTTACTTCTAGTGAGAACTTGCAAAGGAGAGACTGGTATGAGGAGAGATTTGAATGAGTCTTCCACTATAGCTAAAGATATATGCTAAAGATTCACTGTGCTAAAGATACACTGTGCTAAAGATATCTGCTAAAGATACACTGTGCTAAAGATACACTGTGCTAAAGATATCTGCTAAAGACACACTGTGCTAAAGATACACTGGGCTAAAGATATCTGCTAAAGACACACTGTGCTAAAGATACACTGTGCTAAACATGTCTGCTAAAAATACACTGTGCTAAAAGTGTTATGTTTACACTGTTAAACACCTCTGTGTCCAGGCATCTGGCTGACTTTTAGACATATTATTGCATTATATGTCTAATATTGTATTATACAAGTTGTTTTTAATATACCAGTGTATTATTTGGATAGGAAACAATTCATGAAGCAGGTGATGTCAATCATGCCTCAGCTGCTGTGGCAGGTTAAAGAGTTTGAGGCCTGCCACACCTGTTCCGCTGGCATCACCTGTGGCTATGTAGACAACGTGGTGAAGAGTGTCGTGGCCCTGGACGACGTCCACGACCAGCCGGGTGAAACGCACGCTGGTCTGGCTTAGCAGCGGATCTGCAGACACCGGCTGCACCACCTCAGTCATCAGGACGAGGCGCTGAGCGTCCTGCAGACTCCGCTCCGTCAGATTCCCCGCAGGACCTCCATCACCTACCGTCCCACACTGAGAGGAAGAGAGAGGGGAGAGAGACAGCAGGACAGAGGTAAACCTGAGAACTTGAGAAGGTGCATCGAGACAGAACAGTTCATTCAAAATTACGAGGGTCTGTCTAGGATCCGCTAAATGAACTTGTACAGGAGCAGGGAAACACTCCCGCTGTAAACAAAAGGATTCAATCTGAAGTGATGTCTCTGTACCTGAAAGTTCGGGAGGGGGTTGGGGGTGGAGAGCCAGCTGCTACGTGGGGTCTCCTGGTATCGAAAGGGCCCGTTGAACACTTGAGTTATGGCGCTGAGGTTGAAGGCACACACAGCAGATGCAGCAATGCTGTTCCTGCAGAGGGACACAGGCTGTGTATTAAATGCTGTTCTTGTAGGCAAACTAATTAACAACTTCACATGGATTAATGCTGGTCGTCACAAGACTTCCTGACACTTTACCACCATCTGCAGCCTTATATAACCATTCCATGACCTTACCAATGTTGCACACAGGCACACACTGAAAAACCAATGAACTACTCCTTCATCTTGGCTTTACAGCGAACATTAGTGCAAATCTGATGTGATATTAGTTTTAATCTACTGTCAATGTTACTATTAATCTACTGTGAATATTAGTGTTAATATACTGTGAATATTAGTGTTAATCAGCTGTGAATAATAGTGCTAATCTACTGTCAATATCAGTGCTAATCCACTGTGAATATTAGTGCGAATCTACTGTCAATATCAGTGCTAATCCACTGTGAATATTAGTGTTAATCTACTGTCAATATCAGTGCTAATCCACTGTGAATATTAATGTTAATCTGCTGCCCTTCACGTTATCTGTTGATGTATCCAGTACACAGCTGAGTGCTGCCTAGAGGACATACACTGACATCAGTTAACAAGACCGTCCAAACCTTCCAGGACAGGCAATGAACTTCTGTGGTCCTTCACTCAGTCTTTCCCAGTTTCTCTCTGCTGATTAGTGCTTTGCTTTTACTCAGACATTAGAAAACTAGTGACGAAAATTGTGATTTAAGGTTTCACAACAAACAGAGCATCTATATCACCTTTTATGGCAGTTTCAAAATATCATCGATGTATTTTTTTAATTACCTGCAGTAACATATTGCAATTAAAAAAACAATTACTATCTGCCACTCAGGGGGGATGTATTAATACCACACTTGACAGAAAGTGAGAGAAATTGAGAGAGAGAACATACAGAGAGAGGAGAAAGAGAGAGGAACGAGAGAGAGAGAGAACATACATAGAGAGGAGAAAGAGAGGAATGAGAGGAAAATGAAGAGGAAAGAGGATGGGCAGAAAAAGAGAGAGGAGAGATGAGTGAGAGATGAGGGGAGAGGAGAGGAGAGGAGAGGAGAGGAGAGGAGAGGAGAGGAGGGGAGGGGAGGAGGAAAGAATGGGATAGGAGAGGAGAGGAGGAGGAAAGAATGGGATAGGAGAGGAGAGGAGGAGGTGAGAGGAGGGGAGGGGAGAAAAGAGGACTGACGCATTGGTGGTGAAGACCCCGTAGATGAGGTCCTGTTCAGGCAGGTAGAAGGTGCTCTGCAGCTCGTGGTAGTAGAAGGGCACATCGCCTGAGCGTGAGCAGTTCAGACGCGCCTTCATGAACGTGGTCCACGTGTCCTCCAGGAGAAAACGCCCACCCACATCATTCTGGCACATACGAACCACGCGTGAGAACACGGCCTTCCCACAATCCTGCTCCATGGCTGTCTCACGCAGGAACACATAGGTGAAATGGCCCATCTCATACACAGAGATGAAGTGAGGTTCTGGAGAGAGAGAGAGAGAGAGAGAGAGAGTGAGGGAGAGAGAGAGAGTGCGATACTCAGGGCTTGGATGTTTGAAAATGTATCCTGTGTTGCTACCGTTGAGCCATCTGGAGTTGTACTGGGCTGTTCTCAGCGGCGGACGGCTGCCCAGGCTGCGGTAGATCACGGGGTCTCGTCCAGAGAAGTCGATGACAGTAGCAGCGTAGAACTCTCCACTCTCTGTTATCATGGCAGTGGAGTTGTGCTTGGGGTCATAGGGGCACCGGGCGACCCCGTTAACTGAGTCAATGACCTGGGTGAGATCAGATGCAGGGCGTGTAGTGCAGATGGGCGAGAAACCGTTAGTGCCACAGGTGAAGACACGAACACCGTTCAGGAGAAGAACACGCACGTAATTCTGACACTCTTCCTGAGAGAGAGAGGGAGGATGAGAGAGAGAGAGAGAGAGAGAAGGGGAAAAAATGGAAGAGAGTAGGTGTTGATAAATAATTCTTATTAGTTTTACATTCAACATGAACCAAGCCCATGTGTGAGTTGTTATCAATATAGAGGAATTCTGGAGAGTTCTGCTAAGTCCAGGCCACGCTCCCTCCCCCGACACAGCCTCCAGCAGACTCTGACCCCTACAGAGAATCCAACTCCACCCCTTCACCTCTCACCTCTGTCTTTCCCTTGCTTAGACAGGACCTCCGTGTGTCTTCATCCACCCCCCACTCTGTGCCCTGCAACAGCCATAACACACACACGGTCAAATTTGGAGGGGGTGGAGGTGGTGAAGGGGTGGAGGGAGAGGGTGGCACTGAGGGAATTTTTTCACTGTTCAAACTTGAGATGTTTGTGTGTGGGTGTTTGTGGGAATGTGTATGTATCTATATGTGTATATGTGTGTGTGTGTGTGTGGCCATTCATATGTTGAGATTTTAATGATAATTAAAACACCCCTGAGTAAAACATGTAATTTTCTCTGACCACTGCCTGCATTACCCATCTGGCAATGTTGGCCCTGAAAGCACACCATCAGAACTCCGCCCGCCCAGCGCTCTGCCCCGTCTAGAGCTCCACCCTTCTCAGAGCTCCACCACGTCCAGAGCTCCGCCCTGCTCAAAGGTAAGCCCTGCTCAAATCACCTGCTCATGGCCCTGGTCTTCTGAGGACACACACATCACACACACAACCCCCCAACACACACACACACACACATCCCACACACAAACCCCTTCCACACATCCCACACACATTTCCTAGACAGCCCACACACAAAAAGCACCACACATCTCACACACATCTCACTCATATTCCACATAGATCTCACACACATCTCACATGCATACACACACAAACACACACACACACCTCTGACAGAAGAGGAACGTTCACCTCAGTCCTCTTACTCACCTCCCACCCCCAACCCCCCTCAAATAAAAGCAGCATACGCTTATACCAGTAGTAGTGGGGGTCAAATCTCCATCCCTGATGAGAATAGCCTCCACCCCACACATTCCCAACACACAAACACCCACACACAGATTCAGTAATTGGTCTGGTTGTGTCTACGTTGACAGGTCTCAGCAGGTCTGTTAATCAGAGCTGCTCCAGTCTGGCTGGGGTCAGAATGAACAGAGGGCTAATGGCACTTTGTACTGACTGAGGTCAGAGGTCAGACTAAGGGCAGTTTGCACTGATTATCATCTGTCCTGAGGGAAGCCAACACAGACAGTTTGTGCAAACTCAATCTAATGCGCGTGTTCACACACACTTGCACAAAAACACACACACACACACACACACACACACGTCTCCCTCAATCTGGTTTTGATTACTGTGGCCTTATCAGAGGGAAGGTATCACGTCAAGCCCCTGAAGAGCAAACACACACACACACGCACACACAAATAGCTTTCCTGTCTTAAGAAAGTTCTACCTATAATATTTTGTTTATTTATTCATTTTTGTTGTCCGTTTAAGAACATTTTTATAATGGTTCTCAGTCCTATGAGCTGTGGATAAAGAATCACCAGACTCACCTAACCCTAACCCTAGAATCACCAGACTCACCTAACCCTAACACCTAGAATCACCAGACTCACCTAACCCTAACTGTAGAATCACCAGACTCACCTAACCCTAACTGTAGAAGCCAGCTCTCAGTAACACACACACACACACACACAGCAACACCAACACACACAAACATACATCCAAACAAACACCCCTCTACTGATGAACACCTGTAGAATTACAAAGTACTTCTGGCTGCTTAAAATACAACTATATATACATTAAATACATTAAATCCTTCAGTCGTATATTGCTTTGCTGTTGGAATACACTACAAATTGCACAGGACTGGAGGGGGTATGAGGACTGGATACGGTGGGCCCACAGCACCCTCACTTGGCAGGCAGCACAAGTGCAGGACTCAGAGAAATTCACCCCAACTTCCATCTCTCTGTGCTTCTTCTCCAAACACAAAACACAGATGTGGAATGAGAGACTGTCAAAGTGAATCACACAACACAAGTTTAGTCTAAAGGAATGGCATGTCAGTCAGCAATGTGTGTGTGTGTGTGTGTGTGTGCGCGTGTGTGAGTATGTGAGTGTGTGTCTGTGTGGGTGGATGGGTGTGTGTGTGTGTGTGAGAGAGAGAGAGAGACATAGAGACAGAAAGGTGGAGGTTAAGGGTCGGGCTTATGGACACAGTATCAGGAGGTCACTCAAAATCACTGACATTCTGACAGACAGTTGAGAAATTCAGAGTTGAAAGTGCTTTACCGTGGGAG
>JAOXYF010000018.1:148289-158589 GCA_028565775.1 Sternarchorhynchus goeldii | reverse complement strand
AAGTATCCCTAAGCACTTTTGTAAGTCGCTCTGGATAAGAGCGTCTGCTAAATGCCATAAATGTAAATGTAAATGTCATGCTGATTACATCTCTTGCAACTAATACAGTAGAAACACCTGCAGTAATGCATAAGGAGGAATGTGTGAGGACATGATGCTTTTGTATCAGTTACTTTAGTGGCTGTGTTAATGCATTTACATGTACATTTATTAACACACCACAATTATTATCCGAATGATTGTTTATCTTGCGTGTGTGTATTTAGATAGATCTAAGATGAGTACCTACCTGTCAGGCACAAAATCGAATGTAATTACAAATCTCAAACAGGAAAATGGTGCTCTTGGTGTATTCTTTTGTGTTTTCTGGAGATTGTAGTTTTATCCAAGTGTATATGAGTACAGTACATGTTTGGAGAAACAGCTTGTGTGTTGGTAGTTTTTGCTCAGCTCCTTTGCTGTTACTATAGTAACCTGCTTTGTGATGTGGTGCAGGGGTATGTTGCCAACCACTA
The DNA here is from genome assembly GCA_028565775.1 of Sternarchorhynchus goeldii. NCBI lineage: Eukaryota > Metazoa > Chordata > Actinopteri > Gymnotiformes > Apteronotidae > Sternarchorhynchus > Sternarchorhynchus goeldii. The sequence continues at coordinate 158,074 of JAOXYF010000018.1, read as the reverse complement.
CGTACACCCCGCAGCGGCATGGCAACGGCACGCTCGGTTCCCGTGATGCCGCCCGCCACACGGCTGGAGCAAAACGGTACAAATACCTGCGCAGGCTACTGCACTTCCGGCAGATGGACTTCGAGTTTGCCATGTGGCAGATGCTCTACCTGTTCACATCACCGCAGAGGGTCTACCGTAACTTCCACTACCGCAAACAGACCAAGGACCAGTGGGCCAGAGACGACCCTGCCTTCCTGGTGCTGCTCAGCATCTGGCTCTGTGGTGAGGTGACCCTGGCCTTATGTATAACATGCATGTTACTTAAGTCAATGTGTAAGGTGGTCTGGTCACTGACCCTGATTCTGACACAGGCTTTTGTACAGTACATCATAATTGGCTCTGTAGTCAAAGTACATCTGTACAACACATCACACTGAGGGGACTGTAACAAGATTGTCCTCTGCATTCTGAGAGGAGCCAGGCTGGATCCTGTGTGCACCAAGTGCGTTGATGATAACCAGGCTGTCTGGTTTTTGTTTTTGTTTGTTTGCAGTTTCCACAGTGGGTTTTGGCCTAGTTCTGGACATGGGTGTAGTGGACACCCTGAAGCTGCTGTTGTGGGTGGTGTTCATCGACTGCATCGGCGTGGGTTTGATGGTGTCCACACTCATGTGGTGAGATCAAAGACGGCTTCCCTAGAACATAAATCCCTGGGAAATCTCATTAAGAATGATCATCTAGAATGACTTATTTTTTTAAACTGTTAGATTTCATTGGAGATGTTTTGGTCTGTTTTTTTTCCAGGATTGTCACTAATAAATACCTTATGAAGCATCAGAATAAGGACTATGATGTAGAGTGGGGGTATGCTTTTGATGTACATCTAAACGCCTTCTACCCACTGCTGGTCATTTTGCACTTTTTACAACTGTTTTTTATCAACAGTGAGTATTGCTAACATACCTAGGGGTGTAATTGACTGCATAATAGCAGTGTTAATCCTGCACTTCTGAATTACATTTTTATGTTTTGGTCTTAACAGACATTGTGAAGATAAGCACCGACTGGTTTCTGGGGTATTTTGTGGGCAATACTTTATGGCTTATTGCCATTGGCTATTACATATATATCACATTCCTCGGCTACAGTGGTGGGTATATGATGATTTATTTGTTTTATATATAATATATATTTCAGATGAGTGAAGTCCACATCACTCATTCTGAATATTTAACAGAATGTGCAGAAATTGATTCATTAAACAAATATGACTCTTTCCCCCCCCACCTCATAGCTCTGCCCTTTCTGAAGAACACAGTCATTCTTCTCTACCCTTTCGCTTTGCTTGGACTTCTGTATATCTTGTCAGTCAGCCTGGGATGGAACTTCACCAAAGGTCTTTGTTGGTTCTATAAGTACAGAGTCCAGTAGGTGGCGCCTGAACACTGATTTGAAGGGACATTAGCTGTTTCAGTTCGGATTCTGATACTTTCAGAGACGTGCGTACAAATCCACCGTCACTTTTCGACTCTTTGGAAATGCTCTTGTATACTTTGTAAATAACAGTTTGGTTGTAGATAAAACAAAAGAAAAGCAACTTGAATGTTTAATTTTTTTTTAACTTGACATACTTTAACTTTTCTGATATTCTTCAGAAATGGTGAAAACCCATTATTACTGAAATTGGTTGAGAGGATATTATTAAGTGGATAGTACATGATCTGATAAATGTCTTTGGGTGGATTTCATGATGCTCTATTGGAACAAATACAATAAAGTTTTTATGGTATCACGTTTGCCTGTTACTGTGTTTTTTCTTATGGCATCTTAATTTGAATTGTGACAAGAACTGAAATTAACTGAATTATAACAATTGCAAAAGATATTCCAATGTCCCTACAGAAAAAAGTGTTCCTCATGACTGATCTATCATGTATATACTGTTGGTAGATTACATAGTATAAATTCTGCAGATCTATTTCTTTACACTCATTTGCAGTAAATAATTTTAATGTAATAAGCGAATGATAAATGCAATTATAGTTTAACAGTCTGTCAATTAGTGTTAAGCAGACAGATCATAACTCCTAGTCCAGAAAATGCAGTTGTTAACCTGCGAAGGTATTTATAGTCTGACGGCATCATGACCTGATCAACCTGTTTGTGCTCCACACACACATGAAGAGTTTTTTTCAGACCACTGGCAGGATATTTGAAGACTTTCAGCTATTTGAACACTTTCAGTTTCCACAGGCTTTAAAATGCAAGTTGTACATAATTCAAACCACAAATGATTTCATGAAAAAACTGATACTGATTGGGCAGTATGACATCAATATGCAGTGTGGTGCAACATCCATGTATGATGCAGTTTGATGTATTAATGTCTTTAGCAGACTTTATACAACTCAGCAAATTATGACACCTGCTTGTAATGCAAAACACTTCTTTCCACATCATAAATAACATTGACTTATGCCACAGGTGTCCTTCTCTGCTCCTGGAGATCTACAACACCACAATTTCAGTCCAACACACTTGCCTCTAGTATTGTGATGTTCCTGAGGGCTTTGTTTACCTGGGTCAGGTGAATTTGGACTGAAACTGGACTCTGAAGGGTGTCAGATCACAGGAACTAGAGTTTGGAACCTTGTATGTACAAAAGTATCAGGACACCTACTCATCCAACATCTCCTCCCCACTGTGCTGTTTATGCTCTTCAGTGAAGGCTTTCTACCAGTGGCTGGAGTGATGTGAGGTCTGAACACATTCTATCACGAGTTTACTGGACCGGCACCAGGCCTGTCCATCCTGTTTTACTCGTAACAGCCGATATCTGTTAGACCTCGATTTGAAGCACGTTATCATTTTGAACGATCACAAAGTTTTCTGCGGAACAAAAGGTCCATAATTCTGCCGCTACACGCCCGAGCAGCTCCGTCCATCTGGTGGTTTGTAATATGATAGTGTTCATTGCAGATGAGGCCAGCTCAGACAACTTTTACACGTCAAGAGCTTCGCCTCTCTACGAACTAAACATTTCCGCTTTAATATAAGTTACAAAAACTATTTTAGAAATTATTCCAAAAATATACAGCGTTTATTTAACTAATACAAATTCCGCTTAGTAAATATTTCTGGCACGGCAGAGACACAAACAGCTGTGCGCCTTTCTGCCCGGTGCACGAGCAGAATCTGTCGAGCTCGAGATTAGAACAGTCGCCCCTAGTAGTTCGCGTGACGTCACAAGAAGCATGGCGGCCAAGGTGACTTCAGCTGCACACCGTTTTTCTAAAAATGACCTTTTACTGAGGCGCGTAGATTGTCTTGTAGCACTCGGCAATAAAATATATCGGATTAGGGTTGCGAGTACGGTTATTAGGTGTGATGGAAGGTGAGACGTAGCTTTCAGAGTGGTGTCAGCATCCTGGCTGTGTTGTGCTAGTCTTGGCTAGCTAGCATGCTTTCTGGTATGTGACTTGTTTAAAAGCTGGCTAGGTTAGCTAGTTAATAAAAAGAAGCTGATAGCGAGGTACCGAACAGTCCATAGCTGAGTAAGTTTATATGTATACTTTAGTGGCATTTTGTGTAAATAGTTGAAAACGCGATCTTACGTGCAGTATATTGGCATACATATCCCTACAGTTCGTGTTGTATTTAGCTAGCTTGCTAGTCATCTATTTTGCTAACGATGGTTCGTGTGAGTATTCAGTTGTTGCTTGGCTTTGTTAGTTAATTAAATTATGTCAGTCAGGTTGCTGGAATTTGCTCTTACTCTAGATAGCTAACCCTCGCTAGCTGTCCGACTCATCTATACAGGATCGTATAAGGGCACTTCTGAAGAATGTGTCCTTGTGTTTCCTGTGGTTTCGATATGCTGCTGTCTAGTGTTAGGCCTGTGCACGCAATACTATGTTAGAACAGCTCGTCATCAGCCTGGCTTAAAATGAAAATTGTATAGCTATGTGTTTAAAATGGAAAGTGGAAGAGCTTGTATATGGCTTGCTCGAGAGCTTGTACATGGCTTGGAGTAGGATGTGGAACTTAAAATGTCTGACCCTTTGACTGTTAAGACAGTCCTGCGAAAATCGTGATTACCGTGTAAAACTGAGAACTGCGATCTTGTCGCATTACAGGTACAGTCAACGAAAAGGGCCGACCCGAGTGAGCTGAAGGTCATCTTCCAGAAGGTGAGACCGAGCTACTAGCAGTCTGTTCAGACTCCAGTATAGACTAAATTACCTTTTCAGGCTCAGTATGTTTACACTAAATTAGCTTTTCATGCACAGTTAGTTTTGTGTTGCTGTTAACAAAATCAGTGTGTGGGATTTATGCACGTTTTTGGTGTCAACCTGTTTGATCTCTTGGATCTCACAAAATGTCTAAAAATTAGCTATGAAATCTTCAACGGCTTAGCTAAGACACACATAGTGCATATTGGAGATCAGTATGAACTGGGGTGTGTGTAAATAAACAAAATAAACATTGTCAGCCAGGGGTGCTGTTTAAAATGCTTGTATATGCCAGTAGTGTGAGTGTTGGTTTGGTTGTTGGGTTGTGTAGCAATGAAATGTTGAGTTTTTTTGTGTACCATGCGTGAGTCATGTGTCATGGTCTTTGACTGTTGAAAAGAAGCCAAGTGTCATATGAGAGGCACGTATGTAGCACTAGTTTCTAGGTAACAGTATTGCGTGGGGAAACCTTGATGTATGTGGAGGTGGCTTTGCTATTTGAAGAAGGTATGTTTTGGAACACAAGCCAATTGTCATCTTCTAGATTGTCATCTTGCAGAACCCCACCACCAAGGAAGCAGGAATTATGGTCCTTGCTCTACTGGTGGTGCAGCCAATCAGGGGAAACATTTCTGTCAAACTTGCACTTCTAACCACAGGGATTAATGTTAATCCCAGTGGAGCTGCCCCAGGCTAGCTGGGTGGAAATGGACTCTGACCCTCCCACAGGGCTAAGGGGATTTAATTTTTGCTGTGAATCTCCAGCTGACAAATAGCATAAGCTTCTGGAAGATTTCAAACGGACCCCTGAATCTTTACATGGCCTGAACTGAAACCTGTTTGAGAAGCAGAGGGAAGTCAGGTGTTTAAGTGTGGTGTTTTTATGGGGTTTTTTGTGTGGAGGTTTTTATGTAGATTGGTTGAAGTGCTTGTGAAAGCTGGAGATCATTAATGCTTCCACATAATTTTGAGTTGTTATGCTGCGTTTCGTAGGATCGTCACACTGTGTGTGTAGGAGTGCACTGCACAGCCATGTGACTGTGCGCATGTAGGAGTGTTTCTCTGTGCGTGTGGGAGAGCGTGGCGCTCTGTGTGCGTGTGGGAGAGCGTGGCGCTCTGTGTGCGTGTGGGAGAGACTGCCCATTCTAAGATTCTTTACCTTAATCAGCCCAAAAGAAAGGTGTGTCTGTCTCTCTCTCTCTCTCTCTCTCTCTCTCTCTCTCTCTCTCATTCATTCTTTGTCCATATTGCTGTAAATGAAGAACCAAAATGTTTGTTCCTCTATGGAATGATTGGGGTTGGTGTCTGATGGTCTTCCATTCATCGTGCTCTGTCTGCTGTGCAGTGTGTAAATGCCCTTCCAGTGCTTTCCTCATACATTTGCTGAACTGTGTGTGTGTGTGTGTGTGTGTGTGTGTGTGTGTGCTTCCTCAGTATGCCAGTGTTGTTGATAAGGATGGTGAGCGGTTTATGACCCCCAGTGACTTTGTGCAGAAGTTCTTGGGTCTTCATACACCGATCCATCACAACCCCAAAACTGTGCAGCTGCTTGCTGGAGTGGCAGACACCACAAAGGATGGGTAAGGCTCCTCCCCTCCCCCCCTCGATGTTCAGCTGTGCTCACTCGCATGGTAATATATTGTGCAGTAGCGTTTAATAGGACGTAAGGTTGCTGTTATTGGCTCGTAGAAGAACATACAGTAGATCCACTCTTAGATCTCCTTACGAGATCTCCTTACAGTCAGGAACCTGAACCAATGCAAAGAACAAGCACTCTTATGTGCGTTCGTGTATGCGTGCGCTTTCGTGTGTGTGTGTGTGTGTGTGTGTCTCACATGCACTGATGTTTGTGTCCCTTTGTCCCTTTGTTGTGGATTCTGTTTTACAGGGCTGCTGCAGCCTGTGTTGAGACACTCAGTGTGAAAAGTAAAAACGTTCTGAGCTCTTTCCCTTAATTCAGCCTAAATCTGAAAATCCACCAATATCAGAAACGCCCGTTATGCCCGAACGCTCCTCCCTTTACGGCTCTGAAATGCATGATGTAATTAAGAGAGATGCTGCATGATGAAGGCTGATCGGTTCCTGGATCACTGAAATATTTCTGAATATATTAAGTTCTGATTCCAGTTACAGTGGAAAAGCCTGAAGGGTTTTGCTTGCTTTTCTTTTCTTACTTACAGCAATCGTGTGATGATCAGTGCAGTGGCAACACACCATATATGTTATGAAAATGTTTGTACACACAGTATTGTGTGTGTGTGTGTGTGTGTGTGTGTGTGTGTGTGTGTGGCCTCTTTGAAGGTTGATATCGTTCCAGGAGTTTTTGGCCTTTGAGTCTGTGCTGTGTCTACCTGATGCTCTGTTTGTTGTAGCCTTCCAGCTGTTTGATAAGACAGGAACCGGAGACATCTCCTTTGGTAGGTGTGTGTGTGGGTGTGTGTGTGTGTGAGGATAATTTTTTGTCTCGTTAATAAAGTGACTGAAAATGCTTTCACCATTAATGAAATGTGTGTGTGTGTGTGTGTGTGTGTGTGTAGAAAATGTGCGTGATATTTTCAGTCAGACGACGGTCCATCACCACATCCCCTTTAACTGGGATTGTGAATTTATTCACCTTCACTTTGGCCGTGACCGGAGCAAACACCTCAGCTACCTGGAGTTCACACAGTTCCTACAGGTAACACCACACACACAGCTCAGCAAAAAGCTGCTTTACTGTACCACTGTGGTTGGATCCTCTGCCTCTCTGACATTTTGTCCCTGTGCTGTTGCCGTAGGAGCTGCAGTTGGAGCATGCTCGCCAGGCCTTCGCCCAGAAGGACAAAGGCAAGAGTGGAATGATCTCATCACTCGACTTCAGTGACATCATGTCTACCATTAGACATCACATGCTCACTAACTTTGTGGAGGAAAATCTGGTCTCAGTAAGTGTGTGTAGTGTTTGTGTGCGCCTCTCTGTGTAGGATTTCTGTGTTTACGTGTGTTTGTAGGGTGTGTGTGTGTGTGATGACTGTATATTTGGGGGTGTGTATGCGATGACTCTGCATGCGCTTGTGGCAGGTGCGTGTGAGGACTCTGCATGCGTTTGCGGGGGATGTGTGTGTGTTTTGGGTGTGTGATGACTGTGTGCGCGTGATGGATCTGCGTGTGGGGGGCGGGTGCGATGACTGACTGTAGCGACTGCATGTGTTTGCATTGGGGTGTGATAACTGCATGCGTTTGTGGGGCGTGTGTGATGACTGTTTGTTTGGGGGGGGGTGTGATGACTCCTCAGGTGGCTGGGAGCGGGACCTCTCACCTGGTCAGCTTCTCTTACTTCAACGCCTTCAACTCTCTTCTTAACAACATGGAGCTCATCCGCAAAATCTACAGCACACTCGCAGGAAGCCGCAAAGACACCCTCGTCACAAAAGGTGCAGAGCATCACAGCTGCGTCTCAAACACCTCCTCAAGTGCACTTTATAGGGCACAAGCGGGTGCGTCCTACACCCTACGTCCTACTCGTTAGGAAACGCTGTTTGATCTCTGGCTCAGAAAAACCCGGCCAGCGTAAGCCAGCAAACCCACGTGTCGTGTGGTTGTGGTCTGTAGAAAGTTTATTTGAAATATTTCTAGAACCAAACCTTGGAGTGTTGGAGTGGTGAGAACTGGAATACGTGACCTGACTTTGTTGGACCGTTTGACTCCTGCCTGTGACTCTCACACTGACTCTGTGTCTCTATGTGTCTATATAGAGGAGTTTGTCCATGCTGCTAACAGGTTCGGTCAGATTACACCTATGGAGATCGACATCATGTACCAGCTCTCTGGCCTCCACTCTCAAACCGGGTGATTTACTTCTACTTCACTACAAATGCAGAATACGAAAACAAAGACCCCCATATAAGAGAAATTAACTGGGGGTAAAATAAGTGCTCTCTCTAAAGTTATAAGTATACAGTCAGAGGGTCGACAGTCTCATACACACACACACCCACACACACACACACACACACACCCACACGGCACTCAGATACCCCACTATACACACATGCTCACTTTTGTGCTGATTCCAATACTTCCTCTCTTGGATTATCTGTAGAAATGCTTCACTAGTGTTTCTATAGCCCTTTTCCACCAATAAGGAACCATTCTGATTCACAAACGTAATTTGAAATTGTTGGGTGCATTTCTACCAAAATAAACGTGTTCCAGAACCGAAAAAGTTCTTTCCCATCTGGAACCAAGGAATAGGTTCTTCAGCAGAAACCATGGTGACATGGGGGAGTGTCAAGAAGAGCTGTATGGTGAACTGACTATTACAAGTTCTTGAGGATCTGGTTTGTGTGTGTGGGTTCCTCAGGCGTCTGAACCTGGCTGACATCGAGAGGATTGCTCCTTTGGAGGAGGGCGCTTTACCCTTTCACCTGGCTGAGGTGCAGAGACAGGTAGGAGGGGGGCAAGCCTTTCTCCCTAAGCTCTATAGACTATATGGACATGCACAGTCCACAGAGACACATCCAGAGAGAGAGAGAGAGACAGTTCTGTGACACACACACTCCTGTGTAAATATAGCACAGTTGTTCCGGGCAGATCTTCATTATACTCTGAAGGAAAAGCAGCCCAACACCTCTGCACTTCAAATAAAGACAAAAACTGGAGGCTTTTAGGAGTGTCTCTCTCTGTTTTTGTCTGGTTTTCAGATGCATGGAGATACGTCTCGTCCTGTGTGGCTGCAGGTTGCTGAGTCAGCATATCGCTTCACACTGGGCTCTATAGCTGGAGGTGAGAGATCTCTCTCTCTCTCTCTCTCTCTCTCTCACACACACACACACACACACACACACACACACACACGGATCTATAGCTGGAGGTGAGATCTCTTTCTCGTACACATACATACGTGTGTGTGTGTGTGTGTGTGTGTGTGTGTGTGTGTGTGTAGCTACGGGAGCCACGGCGGTCTACCCCATCGACCTGGTGAAGACACGCATGCAGAACCAGCGTTCGACGGGCTCCTTTGTGGGGGAGCTGATGTACAAGAACAGCTTCGACTGTGCCAAGAAAGTGCTGCGTTACGAGGGCTTCTTTGGCTTCTACAGAGGTGGGTGTGTCTCTGTCCGTGGGTGGGTGGGGGTGCAGGTGTGTGTGGGTGGGTGTGCACGTGTGCATGTGGGTGTCTGTGGGTGGGTGTGCATGTAGGTGTCTTCTATAAGCTAAGCATTGCTGAAGCTCTGCTCCATTGTTGTTGGGTAGATCCAGGTGTCCCCAGTCCTTGTTTTGCTAATGTCACCACTGAGGCAGGTAATTGGAGGTGTAAAGCAAGTTTATTTATATGGTATTTGCCTTACGATATTCACATTCAAAGTGCTTCACATAATAGCCAAACACGCTTATTTCATCACAGTTTTTGCAGAGGACGAGATTCAATAGATTAATCTTTTTATTTAAATAAAATAAAAAATTTGAGCTGCTGTAGAGGGGAGCAGGTTCGTTAAGAATGTGTTGAGCTGCAGTAGAGGGGAGCAGGTTCGTTAAGAATGTGTTGAGCTGCAGTAGAGGGGAGCAGGTTCGTTAAGAATGTGTTGAGCT
>JAOXYF010000018.1:123017-134114 GCA_028565775.1 Sternarchorhynchus goeldii | reverse complement strand
ATATAAAAAATACTCAACACAGAATCACAGATACACTCACGCACACAGAACCAGGTAATATACACACACACACACACACACAGCAGCTTAAGTTTGCACTAAAGACACACTCCTCTCACATTAGCTTTTTTTTTTTGTCTCTTGTTTTGTCTCTCTGTTTCTCTCATATCTCCAGACTGATCTGACTTTGCTGAAGCTGGCTGCACTTGAGAGCAATAAGAATCTGGATCTGGAGCGGAAAGAAGGCCGTATAGATGACCTGCTGAGGGTGAGGTCATGAGAGAGGCGGGGCAGCAGACGTGCGGGTGGGGCAGGGCCATAGAGGTGTGCGATCGTGTGGCAGAGATGCAATTATTCTTCGGGTTTCCTCTTGTCTCACTAGACCAACTGCGACCTCCGCAGGCAGGTGGAGGAACAGCAGAAGCTGCTGGACCGCTGTAAGGAGCGGCTGAACAAATGCACCACTATGAGCAAAAAACTCCTTATTGAGAAGGTAGGAGGCGTACACTACAAGGTGTGTGAGGGGGTGGCTCTGTGTGTACAGGCCATGTTGCGCGTGAGGTGTGTGTACACGTGTGTGTAAATTTAGGCAAACTGTTATCATCTCCAGAGTTATCGCGATAAGCATTTTTATCGTTGCCATTTCGGTTATAGGGCCTTTGGGTCTGTTTGTCATGTGACCTTTATCTGCCAACAGCTACTCACATGATCTGCTGCCTTTCAGTGATGCGGTGATGGCAAATCTGGAAATGAACAAAGGCGTTGATACTTTAAATGAGTAACTACTGGTTATATATTCAAGTTATAGCAACACAAACTGGCTCAGACATCTGTGAAAGCCAACCTTCCAGCCAACTTTTCAGGCATTTTATTTACGGTAGTGAATAGAGTAGTGATGTTATATGGAATAAATAAGTCAAGATAGCCGTTCGACTTATTTAGTGCTTAATTAGGACAGATTTTTATTTACTTTTACTTTTTAAAAAAATCTGAAAATTTAGGAACCTTGAATTTGTTTAGTTAATGAATTAAAGAATTTTTTGCATGGGCTTGATTTTGAAAGCCTGGGGTGATGAAGGAATGAAGAGTTCTTGTTGAGATTTGGTGGTTTGAGGAACATTCTGGAACGAAGAATGGTTTGTTCTGCATGTTCCCCCAACATGAGTCCAATCGAGCATTTATGTGATGTGGAGAGATCCATTAGACCCAAGATCCTTCAACTACAAGCTCATTCAGACAGCACGGATCAACATCCCTCCACACGCTTTGTCCACTTGTGGAAGTGATGCCTCCTCAAGTTCTTCGCTGGTCTAGAGGGGGTCTTGCATGATTCTGTCCCATGCCGTTTATATGTATATATCGCGTGTGTGTGTGTGTGTGTGTGTGTGTGTGTGTGTGTGTGTGTGTGTGTGTGTGTGTTTATAGAGTACCCAGGAGAAGCAGGCATGTCGGGAGAAGAGCATGCAGGACCGTCTGCGGCTCGGACACTTCACCACTGTGCGCCACGGAGCGTCCTATACTGAGCAATGGGCCGATGGATATGCCTTCCAGAACCTCGTTAAGTAAGGCATGCATACACACTCTCATATATTCACACACCATACACTCTCATATACACTCGCGTGAAGAGTAAAGACCTTATCATGGACATTAGTGATGCTTTTGCAAAATATCCCGAAGATGGAGAATGGTTGTAAAATGAATTGGGTGTTATATGAGGTGTAGAGTGAGTAATATGATGTGTACAGTGCTGGATTTGATTGCTGATATAAGTTAAAAGCAAAAATGTTATTGCTGTTAAAAGGCTGTGTGTGTGTGTGTGTGTGTGTGTGTGTGTGTGTAGGCAGCAGGAGTGGGTGAACCAGCAGAGGGAAGACATCGAGAGGCAGCGAAAGCTTCTAGCAAAGCGCAAACCTCCGAACACGCCCCCTTCTCAGAGCCCCGCCCCCTTCACAGACTCTAAACCTAGAAAGACCAAAGCAGTGAACGGAGCCGACAGTGACCCCTTCCTCAAACCTAGCCTACCTACCCTGTACGTGAACACACACACACACACGCATACATATACACACACACACTCAAACCTAGCCTACCTACCCTGTACGTGAACACACACACACACATACATATACACACACACACACACACTCAAACCTAGCCTACCTACCCTGTACGTGAACACACACACACACACACATACATATACACACACACACACTCAAACCTAGCCTACCTACCCTGTACGTGAACACACACACACACACTCAAACCTAGCCTACCTACCCTGTACGTGAACACACACACTCAAACTCATGAAGACACACACCTTCCTCAAACCCAGCCTACCTTCCCTGTACGCACACGTGTACTTAAACACACACACACCTTCCTCAAACCCAGCCTGCCTACCAAAACCAGCCTGTACGTGAACACACATACATACATACACACACACACACACACACACACACACACACCCCCTCAAACCCAGCCTACCTACCCTGTACGTGAACACACATACATACATACATACATACACACACACACACCCTCAAACCCAGCCTAAGTACCCTGTATGCGAACGAACACACGCGCACACCTTCCTCACATCTACCCTACCTACCCTGTAAACACACACAGTTCCAATACTGTATAGATGCGCGCACACACACACTTCTACAGTGTATGCTCATGCACATGTTTAGTAGACTGTAGGCATGTACACACATGCTGTGTGCACAGAAGCAACACACACACAAAAAATGACATTCTTACACTGTGTATACACACACATGCTCACACTTGCATTCTAAAAACATCTAAAATCTATCTTTTGGTTTTACAGATTGACTTTAGCAGAATATCATGAACAGGAAGAAATCTTCAAACTGCGGCTCGGGCATCTTAAAAAGGTGAGGGGCCCCATAGGTGAATCATGCCTTTTGTAGAGTTAGGGTTAAAGGTCATGGGGTTGAGTTAGGGAGCCTCCCTCAGTGTAATAATATGATTAGGGGTAAAGGTCATTGCAGTCCAGCCATCCATGCATGTGTGCTGGGGGACTTGAGAGTGTGTGTGTGTGTGTGTGTGTAGGAGGAGGCAGAGATACAAGCGGAGTTGGAGCGTTTGGAGCGAGTGCGGAATCTTCACATCCGGGAACTGAAGAGGATCAGTAACGAGGACAGCTCCCAGTAAAGAGACTTTCTCTCTCTTTCTCTATCTCTTTCTGCCCTGAGTAGTGTAATTTGTATAATGCTTCAGAAGCTCCAGTGTGTTTTCTTTTCTTATGGGTAGTGATGTTTGTTTCTGTGTGTTTGTTGCAGGTTTAAGGATCATCCAACACTCAACGACAGATATCTGCTCTTACACCTGCTGGGTAGAGGGGGGTTCAGTGAGGTTTATAAGGTACAACTTCACTTACACATTACATGCATTCTCATCCCCCACACCGCACTCTCTCACACACACACACACACCCCTCCAGGTGACCTCTGACCTGTTTGTTGTCTAGGCGTTTGATCTGTTTGAACAGCGATATGCAGCTGTGAAGATTCACCAGCTCAACAAGAGCTGGAGAGAGGAGAAGAAAGAGAACTACCATAAGTATGTTCATTCTCACACACACACACTCCATCACTACTATAACACACACACACACACACACACCACTCCATCACTGCATCGTGCACATACACACACACACACACCATTGCTCTCATGCTCTGGTGTTTATTCCCTTCTTTATTCTGTAAGGGAACAGTCTGTCATTTGTACCACCAAAAAGTGGCAAACATTGGACAGTGATACATTTCTCTATACAGTACAGCGCACGAGATGAAGACTCTAAGTTAATGCTCCATAGAGGAGGTGGCCATGTTTAAAAAAGATTTAGTACACAGTGGCTCTGTGCCTGGGTAATTGTTGCTGTTATTATAATGTGAAAAAGAATCACTGGGAAAATGACGTCTTTAAATAGTGAGCGTGTTTGTGTGTTGATCTAGGCATGCCTGTAGGGAATACCGAATCCACAAACAACTGGACCATCCCAGGATAGTCAAACTGTACGACTACTTCTCTCTGGACACAGACACGTGAGTGATGGCAGAAAGTGTTTAGTGTTTAGTCTCTCTCCTCCACCCTCAGCTGGAGTTCAGTCTCTCCTCCACCCTCAGGAGTTTTGTGCTGTGTTACAGGTTCTGCACGGTTCTGGAGTTCTGTGAGGGGAACGATCTGGACTTTTATCTGAAACAGCACAAGCAGATGTTGGAGAAAGAGGCTCGTTCCATCGTCATGCAGATCGCCAGCGCACTGCGTTACCTCAACGAGATCAAACCACCCATCATCCACTACGACCTGAAGCCAGGTGGGTGTTGGTCTCCTCACCTTGCTGGTCTTTACTTGCTCTGTGGATTATGGTCCGCAAACTGGGTGCCTAAGTGTTGTGTGTTCTGTAGGCAACATCCTCCTCGTGGATGGGACGGCGTGTGGAGAGATTAAAATCACTGACTTTGGCCTGTCGAAGATCATGGATGACGATAACTATGGTGTGGATGGCATGGATCTGACCTCTCAGGGGGCAGGCACTTACTGGTGAGCCTGGGGTTACGACTTGTTCTCACAGCCTGAGCTCTTGGACGTGCTCCTCAAAGGGCTTCTCAAACCATCAGAACCAACATTGAATCTGATGCTCCGTCAATTTCCGTCATGTTTACTGTCAGGGGATTATGGTAGTTTGTGCCATTTGCTAATAATGATGCTTGATGTTGTAGGTATTTACCACCAGAGTGTTTCGTAGTTGGTAAAGAGCCTCCTAAGATTTCCAACAAAGTGGATGTCTGGTCTGTGGGAGTCATCTTCTTCCAGTGTCTGTATGGACGCAAGGTAACATCCACGTGTACACGCGCACACATCAGGAGCAGGGGACTAACCCAGTGTGTCCTCATGACACACCTCTGACTAGGTTCCCAAAACATGTGAAGAGCCAAAAGGTGGAACCATCTGGTAGGCCCTGAGGACTGGGTTTGGAAACGCTGACCTAGTTAACGTTTATTAGTCTCTGCTGAGTAAAATACGGCACAGCTGAAACTGACTGTGAACACCGCCTGTATTTCATGTGCCATAAAATAACCACAAATGTATAACAGTCTACAGTATAACCCAGTCTAGAAAACAGAAGAAATTAACTTGCATGTACTTTGAACAGACAATAGCACAAGTTAGTCTGTTCTACCTGGTGTTCTGAAGCCCCCTGTGTTAAGCAGTAAAATGTAAACAGTGAATACACATACACACTCAACACAGGTCTTACTTTTATGTAGGGTTGGTTTAAAAAATGAATTATGTCTCAATCAGCTACAGAACTGAAAATCTCTTGTTATTAAAGTACAGTATAAATAGATTTCCCCCCTTATTTTAACGTTTAAAGCTCAACCCAGACCTGTAAATGTCAGTTGCTGTTGTGATAGAACGTGGTGGGTGAGTAGTGGGTAACCGTGGTGCCTCTGCTGTGGACAACAGGCATTCAACCACCACATGGATCTCCCTACAACAATAAGAATGAGAATAAATTCGACCCAAGTTGCTGATCTCCCTGTATGACTGCTCTCTCTATGATGCTTCGGGGCGAACACTTCCCGCCACACCTCTAGTGTACACGAGCTGTGTGCATGTTAGAAACAAACTGAATGTATTTAAAAAAGCAGTTGGTTTTTAAATGTAAGCTAAATGCTCTTGTTTATTACTCTGCTGTTGTCTTGCAGCCCTTTGGCCATAACCAGTCGCAACAGGACATTCTGCAGGAGAACACCATCCTCAAAGCCACCGATGTGCAGTTCCCTCCCAAACCCGTCCTTAGCAATGAAGCCAAGGTTGGGGTTACACACGCACACCTCATAGTACTCTACTCTTCAGAGTACTGCGGGGCTTTTGAGGAGGGGTGGAGCTAAACTGTTTTTAAGAGGTAATTCTGAACATCCCCTCCCCAGGGCTTTATTCGTCGCTGTCTGGCGTATAGGAAGGAGGACCGTTACGATGTTCATCAGCTGTGCAGTGACTCCTACCTGCTTCCACACATCAGGCGATCAAATTCGTCAGGAAACCTTCAGGCCACGCCCTCTAGCCCCGCCTCCTCCGGCATCATCTCCTACTGATCTGTCCTGCTGGAAGGATGATTGATGTTTATAGCAGCGGTTTCCCTCACCTCCCCACCCTGTGTGGGTGGAAAGGGGGAGGGGCCTGTATGTCAGCACACGAGTCTAACGACGCCCACAGTTCGTCGCAGTTGCCGTGGTGAAGAGCGGCTGAAGTCGCTTCTCTGTGTGTCTGATTGGATGCTGTGTGTGAAGCACAGATGGGAAACTGCCAGAAGTTTTGGAAAAAGTGTTTCAAAGAGGTGCTTTATGAAGCTCGGAACAGTATGCAGAGAATTTCTGTGATTACAAAACGTAGGTACTGCAGGGGGGGCTTCACATTCGATCTTCTCACTGTTCACGTGTTGCGCCCCAGGCAGCGGGTGTGGCATTGTGAGAATGTTGCAGAGACTAGGGTTATATCTGTGTGTGTGTGTGTGTGTGTGATGTGTTGTGTCTGCTGTAGCCAGCATTGTGTACGTTGTCCTGAACATGTCAGATATAATTGGGAAACGCTATGTGTCCGCTGGTGTGTGAGAGAAAGCACAGTGCTCTTGGGGTGTGTTTAAAGGGTTCAGTGTTATGTTGCCTTTTCTGGAGCTCCAACGGGTGGGGGAGTACATATGTGATGTGTGTGGAGCACCCTCTGCTGGGAAGTGTACATTTAGCGTGTGTCTGGTGGCAGGTACAGTCACTGCACACACCCCTCCACCAGTCATCTTTCCCCCCCCCCCCCCAAAAAAAGCAATTTTAACTTCGCTGCTTCCAGGTGTTGCTTTTTAGTTAGGATTCTTTTTCTTTAGTTGTATGGTTTATTATAGAAATCATGCAAAAAAAGTCAGAAAATCACAGCATGTTGATAAAATCTAAATTTTCTGAACTTTGTGTACGTGGGTGACTGATATGTGTGTGTGTGTGTGCGTGCGTGTAGTAATTTTAACTAATGAGGCAGAATGAGGGCTGGACCCAGCTCATGATTGTGTTTTGACTCTTTTGTTGCTAAGCAACCTGTGCCCAGCTGACCCTGTACAGCCACTGTGAACAGGGTGGATATGAAAGCCACACCCTCCCAGGAGTGGGGGTGTGTCCAGCAGGGTGGGGCTGTATTACCTTTCCCCGCTCCCAGCCCTGGTTTCCCTCTCAGCACCTGTGATCTGTCTGAAATGCTGCTGCAGTTGTAGGGAATGTAGCCAAAAGAGAAATAAACTCAGTTATTTTAAACATGGCTGCTCAAGATGCTTTCTTTTGATCCTTGAATAATAAGTTCAAAAATAATGCCCACTCCTAGAAAACATTGTGTAACTCAAAAAGCATGTTCTTGTATGAAAAGGGCCTCTAGCAGTTTTTATATAACTAGGCCCCTCTTCCCTGCAGTGGTGAGGTAAAAACCATGGGGGTGTGGGATGTCAAAGCAGGAAGGTGTTCTGCTGAGCAACAGGACCTGATCGGAAAGTGCAGCAAATTCTACTGCAGTGGGATTCAAACCTGCACCTCCAGGGTTGATTAAAATTACGAATGTAACCAATTAGCCACATCTACCTCCCACCTGGTAGGAGGGTGAAGAACCTGTAGGATATTGACCTTGAGGAATGAGGCCCCAGTACCTGTGCTGTAGATGATCAAATTCACCTGAGAGAGCAACAAGACATTCATGTAAAACTTCTTTCCATGTAGAAGTTTTAGACAGACAGCCCACACTACTATAAAACCTTATGGACTTTATTGCTCGTGTGCGTTCGTCACAATCTCACAACCCCCTCAACGCTGCCCCGCACGAGAGTGCGCCTGTAACTCTAATCAGAAGAATCTCACAGAGAGGATCTGCACACATAGCCCATCATCCTGCAGCGGAGAGTGTGCAGAAGGTCAAAGCAGAAATGTGGAACAAAAACAAACTGAAGGAGACGAGCATAAGATACGATCATTACACCTAACAGATAACAGAATTTAATTAAACCATATCAACACTGAAAAAGTGTTTACAGAATAAAGGGAAAAAAAACAAACAAAAAAAACAAATCCAGACATTCAGACTCAGAAAGGAAAGGCTCCACTAGCCTTGCTGCAGGTACACACACTAACCCAGATGTGTGCGTGCACGTGTCTGGTATAATGCTTTCCTTTTTACAGCATTCAGCTGCTCCTCTTCCTCACTGGGAGACCTCACACCTTACTATGTACTGGATTCTGGGATTTACCTCTGTATTTCTGCCCAGTGGATCTTTTTAGACTGAATAAATACATTCGAGAGACAGAGAAACAGAGAAAGATGTTTGAGCGTAAGAGAGACAAAACGAGAAAGAAGAAACCTTTCCAGGATGCAGCTGTAGTTTCTGGTTATGATGACTCTGGGACAGCCGATGTCCTGGCCTCTGTCGTCTCATGCAAGGTGGTCTCTGTGGCAACGGACGTCTCTGTGGCAACAGGTGTCTCTGTGGGCATGCTGGTGACTGCAGGGGCGGATGTGGCATCCAGGACCACTGCAGGTGTCTGGTTGGCCTTCACAGAGGCAGTGGGGATGGTGATGGATGGCAAAAGGTCAGAGGGCACAGGGACCCGGGGCCCAGGGGCCAGACTGGTGGGCATCGCTGTGGGAAGGGGAGTGATACCAGGAAGGTGCAGAGGGGGCAGAGGAGCCAAAGATGGCAAACCTGTATGGAAAAATAAAACAGATTGGTTCTTAATCTACCTAAAGCAGGAGTCATAATCCCATGACCCCGCCAGACACACCCATGCAGACTACAGCTGATGTCCAAAGAACAGACCCATGAAGTTCCAGAGTTTATCCACTCCAGGATATTAATGCCATATCACGGAGTGTGGTAATGTCCAGCTGTGTTAGACTGGGTCTGGTACAGCGTCAATGGGATAGACTGGGTTGGTGTACGTCATTGAACAGGGGTCTCCCGCCCACAGTGGCAGGGGATGGTAGATGAGTACCTGTAGTGGAAGGAGGAAGTCCAGGTATTCCAGCTAATGAAACGGCGCTGAGGTCTGGGAGGGGGATGTTCAGGGGAGGCAGCGGGGGCAGCGGGGGCAGGCCTGCAGGTAACGGCATTAACCCTGAAACACAAGAACCGTTAGGCTTTACCAAACAACTTTGTGGGAATCCAAGACAAATGACTTGAACTTCAAATTAATACTTTAATTACTGACTGCAACATGTAGCTTTAAAATGCAGGTGGACTTATTTGTCTTATTCTCTCACTGTGTAATTGTATATACAAATACCAAAACTGAGGACCATTACACACTGTACTCATTTAGGATTGTTAGTCTCTAATGCAGTTGTTCCCTCATAAATCAAGCACACATACTGCCAAAAGCCTTGTGAGAAGTGCTGTAAATTGTGTGGCGGCCGAGACAGCACAGACTAGTGGTGGAAGGAGGTCACTGCCACCTTCAGTAGTCTTTGCACTACAATGCAGTGTAGTGGTCGAACAATTAAATCAGTAGACTAATAAACTGGCCAATTAAATGCTGTTTTGGGATAATTGGCATCAGACAACATTTCGTTTCAGCACTGTAAGAAGTCATCGGTTTTAACAGTTAAATATTCATTTAAGTTCATACAAACAGTGTTAAATAAATGTTTTATCTATGTGTGTCTGTGTTACCTGGCAGTGTAGTGGTGGTGCTGACTGAGGACAGGCTGCCCAGGCTAACCTGAGAGGGTAACAGGGGGACAGTGGGCACACCTGCAAGCGCGCGCGCGCGCGCACACACACACACACACACACACACACACACACACACACACACAAAATGGACTGAACTCAAACATCATGCTTGTATCCAAATGTTTTCTCCACATCAAGAAACAATTACCCAAGTACACATGTTAAAAAAAATACTTAACCTTACCATTCTTAACCTTGGCCATAAAACCTTTAAACTCTATTGTATCTGCTGCCATGCAAATGCTGTATACAATTCACCGGCCACAAACGTCTGAACACCTGCCACAGAGCCGCACTTTCAGCTGCCATCCTACAAATAAACACGCTGCTCATTGTTGCAGGTGGGTGTGGGAGGCTCACCTGCCCAGGTATTCAGCCAGACCCTACAGGCCTCCTTACACCTTCATCACCACACAAATCTGACCACAGAACCACTGCTGGCCACATGTATCGGAGGCGGCAGACCATTCTCCACAAAACATTAGCGCTCGCGGTAGTGGAATGGATGTGGCCGTTTAGACAGCATGAGTATAACGGGCACAGCAGTTTTATTGTAGTTTTTACACATTTTTGTCACTGCGAAGTTGAGAGAAGTAATTGATATCAGGAGCAAGGAGCAGGGCGTGGGGGTGGGGCCCCTTACTTGGTGGGATTAACCGACTACTCAGAGTTAAAGACTCATGCACACATTTCTAAAAGATACTGCTGGGTGAAATATCTGCTAAAAAAGTTCATGTTTAACAAACACCCTACATACTTCACAAATATTTGCAACCTGACATGCACAGTAACTGTGTATATTTAAGAAAAGCTCGGAGGAGGAAATACCTGTGTGAAGCTCAGGAGGTATGGAGGGCGGGGCCGAGCTGACAGACAGCCCAGACAGGCTATCCTCAAGCCCAGTGGGGGCAGGAGTTTGGACAGGTGGGGGGGTTACTGCAGACAGCTGAACCTGAGAGATGAGGGGAATGTCACAGGCCTGACTTCAAAAACTTGAAATGCATGCCCCACCCTCAACACACACACACACCTCAGTGAAGCCGTCCTTCAGCGAGCATGCTGGCTCACTAGGAGGATGTACAGGGAAGCTGATCTTCTTCCCCTCCTCAAAGGGCCGGGTGGGGATCCGGTGCAGATAACCATAGCCAATACCACAACCCAGACTAGGACAGGAAGAACAGGGTGAGGGGCATAGACAAAAAACTCCCCCACACGCACACACACCCCGAGACAGAGACACACACACACACCCCGAGACAGAGACACACACACACACCCCGAGACAGAGACAC
>JAOXYF010000018.1:68784-90081 GCA_028565775.1 Sternarchorhynchus goeldii | reverse complement strand
TAGTCTCTAACAAATACATAACTAAAGCACTTTATATTCTCTATTAAATATATAACTAAAGCACCTACAAATACAGTACAGGTATAGATTGTAAGTTTATTTTTCTCTTTGCCTACATTTGTTGCCTATGCTGTTGTGGGGATTTTAGGAAAATGCAAGAAAGTAATCATTTCGTCAGCCTGAAATAGCTTCTCTAAAGTAGCCTATAATTTGCCAGATGCAGCAATCATTGGTTTCCATGGTAACCAGGCTAGGTAATTTCCTCATTTTTGTCATTGGGAGTGATGGTTGGGGTTAGAGCAGGGGGTCAGAAGCGGGAAGGACATCAATCAGGAATCAGTACTGTTGCCCTGCTTCAGCCCCGCCCCAAACTCCTGCATCTGACCCGCCCCAAACTCCTGCATCTGACCCGCCCCAACCCCCTGCACCAGCCCCGCCCCAAACCCCACTCCAGCCGTCCTTCCTGCCCCACTCTAACCAAGATGGTAAGTGTTGGTAATAATGATGTTAATGCTGCAATCTTTGTTCAGCTAAATGGGTCACTACATGAGATAAGCACTGCATTGCAAATCAGGTAAAGAAATGAAAGAGTGAGAGTGAGAGAGATGTACAGAGCACAGTGGTTATGTAAAATAATGCTACACATTTCCGCAGGTCAGAGTGTTACCACATTTGTAATCCAGTTCATTTGTTGTTCTGGGGGCAGTTAGTACTGAGGTAAAGCTATCACACAGACCTGTTTACAGTGATTAGCTTTATTCACAGTGCTAATCACCAAGAATGAAACATTTTTAACCAACAACAATATGAAGGTAATGAGCGCTATTGAAATAGGAGCAATTTCAGGGTTTTATTCTGGACACTGGACAAGGACATGAGATGCACCATCTGGGTTTGGCTGGAACAGCACACATTTCTCCTCCAAGTGCTGCTCTTTGCATGACAATAAGCTCAACTAAGGTCAACCAAACTCTTAAACACTGCTGCCCCCTATAGACAAAAACGTAAAATGAAAAGTTACTCTAAAACTCTTCTATTGATGAGCAAAAGAGAAATAACAAGACAACAAAGAGAGAGAGAGAGAGAGAGAGAGAGAGAGAGAGAGAGAGAGAGAGAGAGAGAGAGAGAGAGAGAGAGAGAGAGAGAGGTTTTTACAAATCATGGCAATAGAGCAATTCAAATTTGAATTTGTGAAAGTGAGAAGTAGAGAATGTGGGAAAGGTTCTCTAATCCATAAGCAGTAATATTCTGTAACTCTGCCTCACACACCACAGGGATGTTCCATAACTCTGCCTCACACACCACAGGGATGTTCCATAACTCTGCCTCACACATCACAGGGATGTTCCATAACTCTGCCTCACACATCACAGGGATGTTCCATAACTTTGCCTCACACACCACAGGGATGTTCCACAGTCAGCATTTTGTGTTTCTATTACTGAATTACACATGGAGGGAATAAGTCAGAATTTTTTTTATTTGTAATTTTTATTTATTTATTTTGTTTGCCAATCCGGCACTTAGAACGGCATCAATACACTGTGATGTAGAAGAGCTTCGCCCCAAGGAGGTGCACTCCAACAACCCACCTAACCGCCCCACCTGCTCCACCCACCACACTCCAACAACCCTCCCTACCCATTTCACCCAACACACTCCTGCAGGCCATATAACTCACTCTACCTGCTCCACATGCTCCACCAAACACACTCCAATGACCCACCTAACTCTCCCCCACCCACCACACTGGAACAACCCATCTAACCCAGCCCTCTCACTTCACCCTCCAAGACTTGGACCACAGTAGACAGAATGAATCTTTGCTTAGTAACTCAGATGGTCTTGCAGTCACAAATATAGCAGTAACCTTTGTGTGATTATTCATTACAACGTTTTACTTGAAGCCCATGTAGATAATATCACTATGATAGCCTTTTTTCAGGAGCATTGCCAAGATATGATATATAATGCTGCCACATGATGGAGATACTAGATCATAATTATTACACACAAGTGTGAGAGTACACACACACACACACACACAATACCAACAAGA
The DNA here is from genome assembly GCA_028565775.1 of Sternarchorhynchus goeldii. NCBI lineage: Eukaryota > Metazoa > Chordata > Actinopteri > Gymnotiformes > Apteronotidae > Sternarchorhynchus > Sternarchorhynchus goeldii. The sequence goes on along the minus strand of JAOXYF010000018.1, from coordinate 88,022 downwards.
CAAAATTGCATAGACAAATACAAAAATGCTCACACATCCACATACAAGACAAATGCACTAAACCACCTCAGACACACACACCTCAGTTAAATCAAATATATGAAAAGCATGTAAATCCAAAGTGACAATTCTGTTGAAAGGCACAGAGATTGAGTCAAATTAAACACACACACACACACACACACACAATGAGACTGAATTTTTACTTCTGCATTAGCATTACACAACTCACAAATCCATCCAGGTTATACACAAACCATCATTACACAACTCACAAATACTATATTAATCAACATTTGAAGTATTTCTTTGTAAGGGGTAGACCATGCCATTTTGGAGAATATGTTTTACAAAATAACCAAAGTATATCAACATAAAACTTGTTTTGTACAGGCTTTTGCTTTGAATGACTTCAGCACATCTGCAGCCACAGGACATCACTAGTCTCTCACACCGTTCTGGTGCGATTTTGGTCCACCTTTCTTCCAGTCTTTTCCACAGGTCTGTGGGCTTCTTGGCCATAACTTTGTCACCAAGGATTTTCTAGAGGCTTTCTATTGGGTTTAGATGAGGACTCTTCAGGACTCTGGGATGACTTGCATTCACTCTTCCATGTAGCTGTATGAGAGGTCCAACTCCTGTTGCCAAAAATATTCCCCAAACCATGACACTTCCTCATCCACCTTTCACTGACTTCTTTATACCCTTTGGGTTCAGGCTTTCCCCAGTTTGTCAATGAACATAATGTTTCCCATCAGACCCAAATAAATTATACTTGCTTTCATCACTAAAATGAACTCTGGACCACTTCTGGTTCTGATGATAAATTCTGCAGGACTCCACATCTTCTTGAGCTTGTTCCTTGTATATAACTAGATTCAGTAATGTCACGGTAAAGACAAATGTTCCACCTGAATCTCAACATGTGATTCAACAATCAGTCAAAACAGCACCTATGAAGATCAACTAAGAGCCATCAGTCTGTAACATAACACATGAGGTTCAGAGTCAACAGTCTAACATAACACATGAGGTTCAGAGTCAACAGTCTGTAACACACCACATGTGACGTTCAGAGTCACCGCTACCATCCACAGCCAATAGTCACGACATTGAGGCCCCATCCTACAGTCAAATGATTGCTGTGGGTACAGTCAAATGATTGCTGTGGGTACAGCCAGCGCCATCAGTACTGTACAAAGATGAGGTAGAACTCAGGTTAAGAGGGACAGAAGACGACGACTGGATGAGGTGCTGCTGGGTGTAAAGAAGAGGGGAAAGAAAATGAGTGAAAGTGAGAAAGGGAACAAGGTTTTGCATTTCAGGGTAAAGCACACATACAAACATCTGCTCAGTATCTCACACACATACAAACATCTGACACTATGCGTAATGGGAAGAAGTGCAGAACATTGTGCACAAGCACAGTGCTGTTGTGTGATTGGTTGAGCCACATAACGTTGCTTGGGCACGGCTACGTATCGGCTGAGTGACAGCCATATGCTAATGACCACATTTATGATAATTGCCTATGATCTCCCCCACTTACTGCCAAACACCATATTTGCATTTCATTTACATACATTAGAAAATAACTATTTGGCTCAGGGGAATGCTGGGAGGACAGTGAGAGCTAAAACACATACTCGACACTGTACAATCATTGCTCACAAACAGTGAAATATCGCAATAATTTAATATTTCATAAACAACCACATAAACAGCCATTGCTGGATATCTGTATGAATTTATCCTCTTCAGATGACTTAAAATATTCTAATGCAGTTAAACTATCAATTTCAAAATGATTAGATTTATACAGCAACAGTATTTCTGAAACATCAACCTCCATTCTAATCTCATTTTCATAAATTCTCGTGAATAATCATGACAGCTTAAATAGGAGATTAGAACCTAGAATGGACTGAGGGGATCCATAAAGACACACATCCAATCAGAACAAGGCTCTCCTCATTTATGGTTGCTGTGATGACCCCAATTGTGCATGCTAGCTGGAAGCTGAGTATAACTAGCTGGAGAGGATGTTGCCGTGTTGGATAAGCTAATCACAGCAGACAGCTTTCACAGCACATTCCAGCAGCCTGGGGTGACGGGACTTTTCATCTGCACACACACGCAAGGTCAACAAGGTCAACCTCCTTGTTTTTCTGATTAATACAATGTCATTTTATATGCAAAAAATGGAAAAACACTTTTTTTAAATGTAAATTTAAAATTTATTCAAATTATTTATTGACCCATTTTATCTGACCTGAATTATAGTGTTTGAACTTCAAACATTTTAAAAAGAACTACAATACTACAATATTAAAAAAAAAATTAATTATGAAGTATTACAAAAACCGTATACAAGCTCATTCAATGGCTGTCGTCTCTCGCTGCTTCTCCCTGTTCTCCCTCTCCTTCTGTCTGCACCTCTTTGGCTCCATCTCTCTCCTTCTCTAATCTCTCACTTTGTCCTCTCTCTCCTTCTTTCTTTGTCTCTCTGTCTCTTTCTCACTGATCCTGAATGTCTCCTCTCCTCCTCCCCTTTTGCAGGCCACAGTAAGGTTGTCATAGAAACAGTCCATCTGAAATAAGAGAGCAATGCTGATTGGGTGTGTGCGTGTGTGCATGTGACAGAGACAAATTCTACCTTAGTGTCTGTGCAAAAATTTGGGTCAGTGTTGAGGAGTCCTGTATGTTCCATCTAAATTGAGAGCGAGAGAAAGAACGAGAGAGAAAGAGAGAGAGGGGGAGGGAGAGAGTAAATGTGAGAGGACAAGGAGATGGATAGAATAAGAATCAGAACACAGGCGAACATCTTCATTTAACCCTCTATCACATGGTCACACAAGCATACAGCATGCATGCACACACACAAACACATGCGCACACACACGCACACACACATACAAGCTCTCACATACACAAAGCTGTGACAATAAGAACTTCTCAGCACCTGACTCCTCATGCATTTGATAAATGTGTCTGTGTATCCCAGCGTAAGATCACTCCATTGTGGTTATTATGGTCATGGCCTACAGATAACAGTAATATTTCTGTTCATCTGGGGTCATTAATAATGTGGCCTTTATTATCCTCACTACTGCCTCATCCATCTAAACCACACAAACCATCTCATCTTAAAAGCCAGAACTGACAGCACAGGAAAACTCAGAGCACAGAGAACTGCACTGTGACCCTGTGGCACAGATGCTCAGCTCATCTCTGACAAGCTGACGGCTGTTCTGCCATCTACACACATCCATGCAGGGTCCACAGATGACCACACACACACAGATGAACACACGCACACCCATGCAGGGTCCACAGTCAACCACACACACACACACGCAGGGTACGCAGACGACCACATACACATACCCATGCAGGGTCCACAGTCAACCACACAAACACGCAGGGTACGCAGACGACCACATACACACACACACCCATGTAGGGTCCACAGATGACCACACACACACACCCACCCACGCAGGGTCCACAGATGACCACACACACACACACACACACCCACCCATGCAGGGTCCACATACATACATACCGTGCCATCCTACAAGCTAACTTCCTGAAACATTTTTTTTAAGGAAAATCCTACATAATCTGCTGTAATGTACAGTGATTAGTGTGACACCGAGTGATAATTTTGCAGGATAATTTTGGTTTTAAGTATTACATTCCGAGTCATAAGGTTACATTACAATGTGCCGTTATTCAGTCATATTTGGCAGAGGAACCATCCTTGAATGAAAGTTTGAAAGAAAATTTTGAGAACTGAAAATGCTTTGACATGTAGGTACTAAGTGATTTATGCACTAGCTTTCTGTGAAGTGTGGTGCAACCACCTGCACACAAGTGCTTGTCAATATACTCTACTAAATATTCTCTGGTGCTACTGGATAAGTATCTTTAGACGAAATTGCGCACAGCAAATGACTTTACCTGCTTTCGTCATAGCGGTATCAGCAGTGCATGTCTTATGTTGGTTAGGTGAGGTAGCAGGTACGAGGCAGCACCGCTTCTCAAATACGAGGGCGGGTGGCAGTGGGTCGCTCGTGCCAACGCTGGGTGGAGATTGTCTAGACTCGAGAAAACTGCGCTGCCGTGATTACCTCTTCTGAGCCTTTTGTAAAACCGCGAGCTTATCTAAAAGAGATCACTCACATTCACAATAGCTTCTACCCGACCTTCCACTGAGGACATTTTCCCCACGCGCGGAGAAACATCGGTATACAGTGACAGTTCTTTTAACCTCTTGCAATTCAGGCTAAAGCACTAAACTAACCCTCATCACCCCCCAAAGCCCCCGGAGGCACGAACCTCAGTTATTACCAGCTCAGAAATAATGATCTGGGCCGACACATAGCTAATTAGGGCGAGCTGTGTGACGAATTGTTATATGTGAAGCTACGCGCGGACTTGCTTCGGTGGGCTTCTCGTTAGTTGGGCAGTTAACGATGTTCAGGGGCAATTTCCGACAGTCGAGTTTGACTGGTTCTCTCAACCGACAGACGCTCACGCCTTGATTGGGCGTTTCCATCTGTGGAAAGTTTTATTACATTTAGGTGTTATCAAACCAATTTAAGTAGAAAATTGACAAAGCTGCGTTCTCAAACACGAGTAGATAAGAGGGAGCTAAAACACTAAAGGTGTATTAACAAAGGCAGGCTGCTGCAGTACATCCGCATAAATCCTTTAATCCAGTGCAGTGTAAGGGTAGAAGCCATACAACAAAAGTCCTCACACAAGGTGACTGTTATTCTATAACAATTCAGGCAACATGCGACAACGTCGCCATCTACCGGCCGAACAGGACGTGATCGTGGAGATACTTATACTGAAAGTGCGACACTTCAGCAACTTTAAATACAAATTTCAATAATTGAAAGCCATCATTTTCTAAAACATTTTATTGAAATTGAAAATGAGCTAAATTTAGTCCGACAAAAAGACTGCAATAAAGAAAATCATAGTGTCCTTACAATGAAGTTCTTAGCGAGAGTCCTACAAAACAAAATGAGTTAAAACGGCACTGCGAGGTGGTGAGGAGCAGATCACGCAAAGCCGCTAAAATGGATTATAAAAAAAAACAAACCAAACACCCCTCAAATGAGCCACGTCCTCCATGCTCCTTTCAAGAAAATACAGGCGTACTGTAACCAATCCATAGGACTTAAAGCATGTTATAGGGTTATATACATGGAACAAAGTCTAAATCATAATTCAGTGATCAAAAACAAAGGAATAAACTAAATCTTTGGACAAGCCTCTGAAAGGGAACTGTATGTTACCATGTAACATTTACCATTTTAAGAAAGATGAAATGTCTGACTAAATATCCGTTAACGTTTCAGGTCATAAGACTCTTTCCTAGTGCACTAGCCACTAGACAAAGATGCTGTGACTGTCTCTGCCCCTCTGAGATGACATCAGGGTGGTGCAGGCCTTGGCCCCTCCCCCATGGCCATGTGGATACGAGTCACAGCAGCGCTGTTGGTGCTCGAAAACCTCTCCAGGATGCCGAGGGTGGAAGAGTTGTGCATGTAAACACAAACGCTTTCACACTGTAATAAAAATATATGGATCTGAACACGGGGCTCGAGAACTACTGAGTGGTCTGTTCACACATACGCTGCAGGTCCACTTCTAGAGGAGATCGCCATGAAATTACTTATACAGACGGGCCTGGAAGGCCTCAGGTGAGTGGGACCAGGGGTTGTCTGCCTGCTCCAACGGGGTTATTTACAGCCCAGGGTGAGGGGGGGGGGGTGTCCTTAGCAGGTCTCCTCCTTCGCTTGCTTGGATGCCGGTGCATCAGCATCTGTCCCATTCGACTCAAGTGCTCTCTTCTTTGGTGCAGAGAGTTCTGCCACAGCAAGGGAATAAACAAACGGTGGATGGTAAGCACACAATGTGAAATGACATAGAATTAAATCAATCAGAAATGGCTGGATTCAGAGAAATGCATTTCATTCATTCATTCCTCACCTGTACCATCTTCCTCATCGCCTTCATCAGCTCCTTCGTCATCACTGTTGAACTTGGTTTTCTTGCCCTGGAACTGCATCTGGTCTCTCCCTCCTCTGTCCCTGCGGCCGCCGCGACCCCGCCCTCGACCCTTATGACCTACAGCCCCAGAGGTTACACAAACAGGAAGGTAAACTCTAACAGGCAGGAAAGCGCGTGACCAAACACACCCAGCTCATCCTTCATGGCACATTTACCAGACACGTGAAGGAGTGCATCTGTGCTCGTGATTCTTCAAGGAACCCATTAGCAGAGTTTGGTTACATTTGTGACTTTGTCTAAAAAAAAATATCAGAGCCTCAGATCAGTCAACAAAACAACTTGCCTGAGGAGTATATACTTCCAGCCATGACTCCAGCTGTTCTCCAAGCTGCATGTACCATTAGACAATTCAACAAGCTCAACATAAAATTTGCATGTGCACCACTGCTAGAACCATGAGGGTGAGCAGTAACTTGCCTCACCCCTTTCCTGGGCTACAGCCACCCTTAGCCAATCAAGACAAAACTGATTTCATTTGGAAAAGAAAATCTCTAAACTTTTAGAGCACTGACCTATAGGCATGAACTGAGGCAGTCAGACTCAGTAGCAGAACCAGGCAAAATTGTCTCACCTCCCAATTTCAGGTGGTGGTGAGACATTCTCCAAAACAGTGAGCTGCTACCATAATTGCATTTAATGTTCACAAACACCAGAGGGCAGCACAATGAAGCAATGTTCATGTGAAGGTCTGTTGACATTGTTGCTTTTCAGTAATACGTCCAGACCAAACTCAGAGTTTCAGGAAGTTCTACATACAAGGGTCCAAAGGTTCCGTCAGCCAAACAACAATAATGTGGTGTTCCCCAGTGTTCTGGACAGATATGCTATCTTGCCAGAATGGACCAAACATGGAAGATGTCAAATCATCAGTGGATTTTCCAGGAAACTGCAGGGCCTGGTGAGTGAGTGCTTGTTTACAGTTAGTCACCCTACAGTTTACTGTTTGCACAAAATAGTCACTACCACAAACACTTCACTCAAATATTTCAATTAGTCGTTTCATTCTGCAGCCACTAGGATGAGCCTTCAGTCACACAAACCTTACCCAACCCCTTTGATGAATGATTATATCTGTGCAGATACCTTTTCCACCTTTAAACTTGTTCTTGTTGAGGGACTCCTGTTGGCTCTCGATGATTTTCTTCAGCATCTCCATCTCTTCATCTCCCTCCAGCACCTCCCACTGAACCTCTCTGTCCTTCACCTTGAGCTCCGCCCCTCCAGCCACCTCCTGGGCTTTCTGCAGGGCTTCTTTAGCACTCGAGCGGAACAGGATGGCCCCCTACCGTTAGGACAGGCAGTTGGGTGAGCAAATCGGAGCTAAACCCTCCAAAAACACACAGTGGGCTTTAGAGCGCACACCTATTTTTTGATCAAAGGAATACTGTTATTTTGATTTAAAAAAAAAAAAAAACTTCTGTATTACTGCATCCGTTTTAATACATCAGAGCCTCAGAAAGACTGCCAGCACAGCTGACCTCACCTCTTTTGCTCCTCGTGCAAAGTCGATCCATTTTATCTGAGCATGATCAGAGAAGAGCTTGTGGAAATCCTCTCGAGACGTCTGACCGAGATCACCAGAGAACTTCAGCACACAGCCTCTCTGATCTTCCAGAGATTTCTGAACACACAACAGCAGCATTTGTCGTCATATAATCTGAGTAACCAACTGAGGTATAAGGAGGGAGAGTGCACTGTAATGGTGGAGTGGGTGAGGTGTTTAGTGTCTGGTACATGGAGGACTGGGTGGGTGGGTGAGTGAGTGGGCGGTGCCCTGTGGGAGCAGCATGCGACATTTAACAACTCACCATCTCTTCTTCTTCAGCCTGTTTCTGTTTTTCTTCTTTTTCACTAAAATAAATAAAAATAATTACATTTTAAAAATACAACATTCCTGTGTCTCACTGCAGAGGGAGGGTGGCAAATTTGTGTGTTAGAGAAGAGTGTATGCACTCAGGTGTGTGTGGAGGAGTGCGTGCATGTGCACACGTGTGTGTGTGTAGGAGAGTGTATGTGCGTGCAGGTGGCTACCTTTTTGCTTTAGCTTTGGCTTGTACACGGCCCTGCTTCTTCTCTTCTGCTTTCTTGGCAAAATAATCATCTCTGCACAAAGAGGTCAAAGGTCAGCAAGATCCTCCACTGCAGCAAGCAGAATAAAGCAGATGTGTGCAAGTGACAGACATGCTCTGTCGTTCGCACAGTGCCAGCATTTCATACTTCATCAGGACGATCAAGTCGTTTCCTTTAAACTGTTTGACATCATCTTTCGTGACAAAGGCCTTGGCTGAATCTTCAGAGTTCAAGACAGCAAAGATGGAGCCCTGCAAAATGCATCACAACCAGCTTCACCACCATGAACCCAACATCACTACCACCTGCACCACTCACTACACATGGTTCTGCATAACGATCATTACAAATGTACCATTTGGGCAGGAGGGAAGGGGTAAAGCCAGTTTTACCTTAAATGTCTTTTGAGGGCCCTTGCGCATGTGGATGCTCTCCACTGCTGCATTATCAGATAGCCACTCCTTCAGCTCGTCCAGCGTGGTGTCTAGTGGAAAGCCTTTCTGTGGAGTCAGGAGAATTTTCCAAAACATCCATAACAGGTGAACATGAGGTGGAAATGGATGGTAGCAATGTTAAACAAGCAGTTTTAGAGCTAAACATCCCTTAATGAGTGTAAATGTGCATCACCTTCCAGTTTATTTTCATTTGAAATAGAGAAAGGACAGAGAGACCAGTCACTTGCTGTAACCCACCATGTATACGGTCCTGTGTTTGAGGGCATCCCTGTATTCATCACTGTACTCTGGGAGAGGTTTACTTAGGCAGCGTCTAATTCTCATTTGGTCCTCACTGATTTCCAGAAGCGCCGTTTTAGATTTCCGTAGTGACTCAACAATAACCGCAGGATCCGAGGTCAAACTCTTCAGCCTGCATCAACAAACAGTTTGAGATGGACTTATATCAGCGAGGTCTGTTCCCGTTGCCATGGAACCCGCTGGGAACTTGCAAAACTTCTCACCTGTTAAACTTGAGCATCGTTTCCAGGGTAACCCAGCCATCATCCAGCTTCATCTGTTCTTTAAGGAAACGGTCTCGAGGGAGATTGTGGTCTCCAAAATAGTACTACAAAATAATAATAATAATAATGTCAATTATCATACGGATATTAGATTTCAAAAACGCAAACAAATGAGAACGTGGATTCTCACCTCTATCTGTTCTGCTACCTTCTTTTCCAGTGGGGACATTTTTTGTTCTTCAGCCATGTCTAGTGAACCAAAAAGGCAAATGTTCAGGTGCTGCATGAATACAAGATCTCGCCTGAACTCTAGAGAAAAATAAACAAGCCAGCCACAGATAGCAAACCAGCGAACTACTACGTAAATTAACTGACAGATTAATCTCGACTTCACCGTCATTAACAGGAAACGCATACCACTGCAGATATTTGACTTGTGACTACAGTTGCACTGTGGCGAACAGCTGAGTAACACAGCTAGCTGCTTAGCTTGCTATGGGTCCCACGTGAACAAATCTAGTCCATCTGAATTTACAGCCACGTTAGTTAGCCAAGCTAGCTAGCTTGCACCATGTGGCGCTATAAGCTTTCGTTTTCCCCTCCACGTTTATTTCCCCCGCTATGTTCACAGTATGTTCCGCAAATAAACATATCCCAACAAACTCCGACACCCAGGTAACGTTAGTTACTAGAAGGCGCTTCAGCGGGCCGCAGTGTAGTGCGCTACTCGGCGCGGTTAGCTGATTAGCGAGCATTTCCCCACGCTGCAGGCGCACAATCACAGAGCAGGTGGGGCAAACACCCCACAATCTGTTCAGGTTACCGTCGATGTAATAAATACAAATATGACAAAGTTTATCCAAACTTTTATTTCCATAAATTAGCAAAATTACACTCACCGTTGCGTCTTGTAACCTGTGAGCTCTTGCCGGAACTGTTGTTTCACGTTACCAGACCGATCTGTCCCATAAGCCTATGCGAGTTCTTTCTTTAGAAACGTCATTTAATGTATGAAGCAAAGAATTGTGGGACTCCGAGACCTACAGAAACGCTTCAAACTAAAAAAAAATTAAATTAAATTAAAAAAACCTAAAACTTATTTAGTGCTGCCAACTGCAATAAATTTACTAAGCGTACACTGAACATCAACTGATATATCTTTTTCAGATAAACATGAATAAGCCAGTAAACGTATAGTTAAAATGTACATTTATAAATAAAATGTATATAAAAAACAATAATTATAAACTAAATAAAATACATAAACGTAATTAAAAATAAACAAATAAACCAGTAATAAAATTAAACCCATATTATTTTTTAAGCTTTAAAAAAACGTTGCCCTGTTTTAAGAACTAAAGCTAAATCAAATCAAATCAAGTTTATTTACAACAAATGTTGTCTCAAAGCAGCTTTACAAGTGTCCACGTCCAAGCACCCAGTGAGCAAACCAAGGGCAGCAGTGGCAAGGAAAAATTCCCTAAGAGCGTGAGGAAGAAACCTTGGGAGGAACCAAGACTCAAGGGGGGAGCCCATCCTCTTCTGGCCGAATTCAGTCAGTATTTTTTTATTTGATTTTCAAAGTCAACTCTGTTAACTAATGTATTTAGTATTTATTTAACAGTTAAATGTCAAGTGTTGAAATGCTCTTTACTTTGAATTTTTGCATTGCCATGCTGTTATTTTGACAATAATGTTGAGATATTCATGCAGAGCACCATCTTTTGACTTTACAAAGTCCTTGTTTAAAATTATAGTCCAGTGGTTTTAAGATAGCCCTCAGCTCCAAAAAATCCTCCTGGTCCAGGATATCCCTGAACCAGAACATAATGAACCTCCTAACCTCCCTTCTGAGGTCCTTGCAGACATGCAACTCAGGGAAGGACCTTCACAGGCAGTTCTCCAGTTCTCCATATCAAACCTTCTTAGACAATTCTTCCCCAGTTCTCCACATCCAGCAGCCGGATCAGAAAGGCCTCGCACGCCTGCTTTGCCACTGCCACCTGCAGCTGGTCAGACACCTCTAGCAGCCTCTCAATGTGTTCCTGCATCAGGGTTATGTGGAAGATGATGATAAGGTCTAGGAGTGCACTCAGGACCTCACTGCCCCTGTAGCTGCACACGACTGATGGGAACACGGCACAGAAGAACAGGCTGCACGCCTCCATGACTGCTTGTACCAACATCCCCTCGACCCAAAACAACTGAAGGGTACCCAGCACACACACACCACAGACCATCCTGCCCTCACACACACATCCCCAACTCAGAAGAATTACATAGTTAGCGACTGTTTACATATTTAATTCTGTTATATTACTGTTTACAAGGTCATAAAGCAGGGTCATTGCCTAAAGTTTGCTCTGTTGTTTTGTATTTGGTCTCATAATACTTGAAGGTAAATCAGCAATAAATTCTCATTTTACATGTTTGTGAAATCAGTGCCCTTCCCATCTTGAACATCACCCACTTTTAAATGTTGTCAGGGTAAGGCAAACGATCTAGCATTCTGTGTACAATTTAACCCTGTTAATACTCCTTTAACCCTAATTTTACCACACAAATTCTACTTTAACCCTAATTTAACCCTGTTAATGCTATTTTACACTTTATCTAACTAACTAAATGTCATAGCCAGCAACTGTCCTGTGGAGGGTAATCACACAGCTGATGCCTGAGGGGAAACCAGCGATAGGCTGGACACACAGCAGAAAACATGCAGCAGGCTTTTAACCAAGGAAACAGTCTAAGTCCCTCTGGATAAGAGCATCCCCTATATTCTGTAAATGTAAAAGACAAACTAATAAGAGATTTCATAGTTCTTGCAACTTCAGCATTTCACCAAAGGAGTACACTGCAAGCTTTCAATATGCCCTCCACCCAAGTCTCCCTGCAAAGCCCCTGAAGCATAAACCTTCACCTGTTCTTCAATTAGCTATGGGCACATTCCAGATATTCCAGACACATAGAAAGGACTGCCTCCTCCTGGAGGAGTTTGCTCATTAGTTAATTCACCTCACTCAGAGCCCTGGACAGTCCCAGACACACTTCTTTAAATTCAAAGCAATGATATTTATAGCCTCAAGACAAGTGGCAATATGGCTATATGAAATAAACAAATAAAGTTCCTCCTAGTCATCCTCCTAAAGATCACAGACTGGGTCCCGAATGAAAAAACTAACTAAAATCATTTCTATGTAAACATTTGTAACCATTCAAATCAAAATCTCCACTAAAATGGATCTATTCAATTGTGAGTGAAGCTGTTTCAAAATTAAGATGCAATCTTAAATAACCCTAACACCCCATAATTGTAGCTTTAATGTGGTATTTAATAAAGGAGCAAAAATGATAGAAAATTTTGTTTAGAGTATTGATCAAACTCAAGAAAGTAATTAGACTTGCATTTCAAAACAGAACATTCAGGGATAATTAAATATGACTGGACAATTTCCAATAAATTTACTGTTTACTGCAAATTATAATCCCTCCATTGACTGGTTCCTAAATAGATTACGTCTACTGTGGCATGTATTCGGAGGTAATGTACTGGACGTCCATCTACCCACTTATCTGAACTGAGATATTGTAATTACTCCAGGTGAGATGGCCAAGCACTCAGACGCCATTTGCTCCTGACCAACACCAAAGCCTTGAAAGCCTTTACTCCATCTTTCTGCCCACTCAGTAACACACATGTAACTTAAATGGCTGAGCATTAGTATTTTACTGTGTAGGGCAAGTAGTATACAAATTAATTTTACAATAACATTGATACAAAGAGAACTACAAAAACATTTTTAAAACATCAGATAAATTTGTCCTAATTGAGTGCTTTAACCTGAACAGCTTTATACCTGAGATTACTGATGCAATACATGATGAGCATCATTTAAATTACTAGTGTACACCGCAGTGGGTTTTTAACAAAATTTCAGGCAATTAAATATTTACATGCTTGATTACCATAAATACTGAATTACAAAGCACCATAAATTCTGAATATCATACAGTAATTACCATAAATACAGAATATCATACAATACTGGCTGTATTCAGGGTTATACTGCTCAAGTTTTTCATCTTCTTGAGAAACTGACCTTTGTGTTGGTGGATGGATAACAAAACTTACACAACCATACATGGTAATAGACAGGCTCAAGTTCTCAAACCATATTGCTTATAATTAAATGTTTCTAATAAAGTGCATAATTCATTTATCTTAAATTCAGATAGCCTGCACCATAGACCTTGTTGTCTTTTATTTGTGGATTGGACTTGGCAATAACCCCTTGAAATGAGCCTGTATCCATTAACATGACTGAACACAACTACTGGTGTGCTTCCTACATTTATTTGTGTAAATATAAACCTTTAAAAGTGATGAAAACAGCCTTGGCCTTCCGCATGTAAAGAATTACAAAAGGAGGCCACGCAACTGTTCAAGAATCTCAGTTCCGCTGCTCCATGGCACAATTTTTGCCTTCAGGGCGTGATTTTCGGACTTGGTTTTGGACACAAGCTTTTCAAGGGTATATCCCTTACGCGGCATCGCTATATCACCCTCTTTCAATATCTTTATGGGACAAAGATCATTCGCTCCGTCCCCAACATAACAAACAGCCTGGTAGTGCACATTGGAGATGGCCTGAATCGCTGTGAAATCGTGTAACACTTTCTGTTTGCACAGGTTAACTGGGCAATGCTCACAGTCATGCGAATGAAAGCATTGCACCTCTATGCAATCGCTTTCAGTAATGCTGGCAGGATTCGTGAAGACGCAGTCAATCGCAGATTTCACTCCACCGGCTTGTAAAATCCAGTCTATAAAGAGGGTGTTGGAATCAGAAACTATAATGCAGTCGATGTTGTTTTTGTTTTGTGATATGAACGTTAGCAGCTCTAACATTCCTTCTGTGAAAGGAATCGTTTCCATGACAGTTCTGACGGCGTCCGGGCGAACCGATTGCTCTCCGAGGTACGACAGTACTCGGCCCATGTATTCGGTCCATCGGCCTTTCTCATATGAACTCTTCAGCCAGTCTGGTAACCTTTGATCAGGAGCGCACTGGACAACCCAGGTGTCACTGTTGTCGTCCACCAAAGTGTGATCAAAGTCAAACACAATTAAAGTCTTCTTCTTGGCCTGTTAACGGAAAGCCGGTAAAGCAGACTTGCCAATATAGACAGGCTGGTAGCTATCTTAGCTAGGTTTACCGTATAGTATTACTTACTTAGCTAACTAAAGTTAGCAGATTAGCTAGCTAGCTACATTAACTTACAGTTCAGCTGCCAGCAAAAAAAAACAGATGTGTACCAGAAGGTACGATTTATAGCAAGGTGTATAAGAACAACGTCAGAGAAGGAAATATATTGTTCTGCTTACCATTTCAGAAGAATATGTGGTGTCTACAACCGGATAATCGGTACACGATCGTTACAATGCCCGGCACGAATCTGCTAATAAAAAATAACCAGAGCTGGTTTATGAGGAGCCACTTCCTATTTCTCCCGTTGTATCAAAACATTACTGCAGAACACCAGGTGGCGCCCGCGAGCGAGTCAAAATGGTTAAATTCGATAGTTTCTTGACCGAGATTGGCCTTTAATTTCGAAAAGTAGAAGCATGTGTTGCACAAAATAAGCTTTTTTTTTTTTTTTTTTTTTTACAATTTTTCAACAATAAATGGGTTGTGGATAGTAGGTCGTTAACTTTTCTAACTGGTTGGTGATCTAAGTCGGGAGGTGATTCTCCTCTCTGAAGTAACAACATCTACTCAAACGCTCTACTCGAGCAACACTGGGATAGTACACTGCTTAAAAAAAGGGAATACTAAAATAACACATACCAAATCTCAATGAATTAAATATTCCAGTTGAAATGTTTTATTCATTACATAGTGGAATATGTTGAGAACAAAATAAAAATGATCAGTGTAAATCAAAATTATCCTATGGAGGTCTGGATTTGGAATCATACTCAAAATAAATTACAGGTTGATCCAACTTCAGTGGAAATTCCTCAAGACAAGTTAAAATGAGGCTCAGTAGAGTGTGTGGCTTCCACATGCCTGTATGACCTCCCTACTCCCCTGGGTATGCTTGTGATGAGGCAGCGGATGTTCTTCTGAGGGATCTCCTCCCAGACCCGGATTAAAGCATCATTCAACTCCTGGACAGTCTGTGGTACAATGTGGCGCTGGTGGATGGAATGAGACATGATTTCCAGATGTGCTCAATTGGATTCAGGTCTGGGGAACTGACAGGCCAGTCCATAGCATCAATGCCTTCATCATGCAGGAACTACTGACACACTGCACCAGCATACGGTCTCACAATGGGTCTGAGGATCTCATCCCGGTATCTAAATGGCAGTTAGGGTACCTCTGGCTAGCACATGGTCTCCTGGTATCTCCTCCATGCTGTGGACACTGTACTGGCAGACACAGCAAACATTCTTGCCATAGCTCGCATTGATGTGCCATCCTGGATGAGCTGCACTACCTGAGCAACTTCTGTGGGTTGTAGACACCGCCTCAAGTGGTGAGAGCACTGATAAAATGCAAAAGTAACCAAAACATCAGCCAGAAGGGTTGAGAACAGAGAAATGGTCTTGGAATTACATTGCGTTTAAGTTTCCTTTCAGAAAATGAGGTAAGATGAGCCAGCTGGTTGGGCAAATTTAGCAATCGGAGAAAACAAATCGGAGAAGTAACTAATATATTAACCAGCTTCTAAAAGTATAATGTTAAGTATAATGTGATTAATAATTAAATACCAATTTTACATGATTTTATTGTTGTTCATAAAATAAACTTTTTCTGCATTTTTTTTCTGCAGAAACTAGGCGTACTAGGACCTGAACACCAGTCTACTAGATTATAACAGCCATCAATTGCAGAAAAGCCTAATTATTCACCATTGCAGGCGTGTAGGTGGCTGGGAAATGTACTGTTCTCCAGGAATGCAGTGTTCCTCTGTAATTACATTATGGCAGTTGTTTAGATCTAAAATATGAAATACATCAGTTATTTGTTTAGTATGCAACAATAATTTAAACACCAAACATTACTTCATGTGAACCTGAGGGGGTAATATTATCCACCGGTAGGACGGACCCCCCATCGCTCTGGCTCATTTTGCCCCACTGCTGTTTCAGGTTGTCCTGCCACCAAGAAGGGAGGAGTGCTGAATCAGTAGCCCACAGCTGCTCTTGTGCCGATTATACCCAATAAGGCAAAATAAATTTTTAAAAATGTAAATTTTTTTTTTTTTTTTTGCAAGAGTATGCCTACCACTTCATGTGTTCCTCCTGCTGCAGAAAGAATGCACGCTACATTTAGGGTTATATGACAGACTGCGTAGTCACCCAGATGCTGCTGGCGGGCCATCATCTCCGTGGCAGGAACATCTACAGCCATTTATTGTTGCTGAATGAATTTGAAGAAAGGCAACAGAATAGTTAAACTGACCAAAACCACTGTTTATCAAGACTGCTGTAGCTGTTGTAAATATAAAATTAAGTTAATTCAAAAAGCTCCAATTTTGGGACCAAAGTAGCTTCAATAAATCATGCCTACTAAATAGGGATGGATGAATGAGAACTTCCACCAAGGTCTGCTTGGTTATTACAAGTCATCTAGCTCTCTGTTCTTATCTGATAAGGTCATCTGCTTTACAGCAGTTGACAGTGATGGCTGAACCATTACACTTTTCTAATTGAAGTACAGAAGCCTATGGAAGATGCAGGCTACAAAACGATCATTTCAGAATAATTTTTAATTCTCGAATTTAACAGAATTAACACTTGCGTCAGGACATTATTACAAACATAAAAGCCATATAAAACTCCAAAATACAGATTCCCACCCTGTCTCTCCCCCTAAAGATTAAGAACACAGCAGAAGACAAATGATACACATGGACATTTAGGGTTAGGCCTGGATATGGGGAAAGGCCAAATCAACTTCCTGGATAAATCTAACATTCCATTTGATAAGGGGAAAAAAAAAACTGCTTCTGCAAAACAAGCAAATAATGTGTATTACAGTACGCAGGAGGAGACAGGAGGGGAGAGGAGAAAACAGAGTCAAGCTCTTGGTTAAGAACCCGCTGATAAACAGCTCCTCTGCACTGTATTCAGCTAAAGCTTTTCCCTCTAATTTTCTTTAAAAAACAAAAACAAAAAACCCCACACACGAAAACACAATCTAAACGTGGTGTGGAGAACACATCCTTACTGATATAACCATATTCTTATGAGGCAGGCGAGATGTTCAAAGAGGATGCACATCACGGGCAGCTGAGTTGAGTTCGTCTGAGTGGCTCAGTCACTCTCACTAGAGCTCGACTCCTTTTTCTGGTTCCTGTGGTGGTCTTTGTCTTTCCGGGGGCTGTGGGACTTGGCTCTGGCTTTAGGGCTGTCGCTCTTTGATCTCTTCTTGCGTTTCTCTTCATCGCTGTGGGAGCCGCCGCCGCTGCTGCTGCTGCGTCCTCGCCTGCGTTTCCCCTGCTGCTCGCCCCTGTCCCCCCCCCTGCGTGTGTGAGCAGAGCGCTCTTTAGAGCTTCGGTCTCGGCCCCTGGTCTCTTTGCTTTTGGTACGGTCCGAGCTCCTCCTCTTGTCTCTGTCCCTCCCTTGCTCTCGGCCCCTCTCTCTGCTTTTCGAGCGACGCGACTTCCCGTCTCGGCTACCGCTTTGCCGCCTGTCCCGCCCCCGATCGCGCGATGGGCCCCTCTGGCCACGCCCCCTGGACCTGGACCTGCGCTTGCCGTCTCTGCTCCGTGACCGAGCGCGCTGGTCTTCCTTCGGCTTCCGACCATCCTCTCTCTGCCTGCCCTTGCTGTTGTCCTCGGCTGCGGCCGCCTGCTCCGCGCTCTGACTCTCCTGTCCTCCTCTGTCTTCTGCATCTTTGGCGTCCTTACCGTCATCTGCTTTGCCACGTGGATGATCTCGTTCCCCCTTCTTTTCTTTGCTCTGGCTGCGACTCCGCCCCTTCCGTTTCTCAGCGTCGCCGTCCACCTTCTTCCGCCCGTCCTTGTCCCGGCTCCTGGAGCGATGGCGGCCGCTCCGCCGCTCCCGGCCTTTAGCAGGGCTGCTTGCCTCGTTTCGTTTGCTTTCCTTCTTCTCCCTTTCAGAGTTTTTTTTCTCCCGCTCCTCAGCCTTTTCTCCCTCCACCGGCTCTGTGGCCTCCGTCTTCTCCTCAGACGCGTCTCCTCTGGAATTCATGAACACAGATGCTTAAGCAGGAGTAGCTGCCTTACAACAACGATACCACCACAAAGCGTTAGAGGACATTTAAAATCATTGTATATTCAGATATTCACCTTTACCCTCTAGTACGTTTACTCAAAGTCCTCATCTAACTATGAAGACCTACATGATTTGGACCAAGTGCATCACACCTGAACCTGTGCAGGAAATGTGTGAGATCCACTGACCACACACACACACGTACGTACATTCTGCTCAGTCACATCAGTATCACGCAGTGTTAGGAGATGTCATCCACGTTTGGAGCGTTCAGTGTCAGCATGTCTGAGGAGGATGTGTGCGGTGGCCTTACTTATCTCCTTTGATCCAGCGGTCCTGTGCCGTTGGGGTGCTGGGTTTGGCCCTGTGTGTCCTCTGCATCTCCTTCCTCCAGTGAGGGGGAGTTTCACTGCGCCGAAACCGGTCCCACGAGCGGGAGCGAGAGCGAGATGGAGTCCGGTAGCGCTACACAGAGAGGAGGACAAAAGGTAAAAGTTGTAAACATATGATGTAATATGATATTACAGTATTCAGCCAGACAAACAGGAATGACAAAACCTTTATTTCACAAGGTAGAAGGACAAAAGGGAATAACTGGGGGCCCACTGCCTTTAACTCACCCTGGGTCCTCTGCCTTTGATTCTTCTGCCTGATCTGGTCAATACCAGGCGCGTGCGATTTGGCCTGGAGTTCAACATGGGTCTGCAACACAACGACCATCACCCACATACAGATACAGAGGCCTTTACACACACCAACATACAGAGCTCTGTGACTGTAACCACTACAGTAGGTTTTAAAAAAGTAACATAAGAGCAAAAACCCTAAATCACCCCCCCCCCCCCCCCCCCCCCCCCCCCCCCCCCC
>JAOXYF010000018.1:48040-68774 GCA_028565775.1 Sternarchorhynchus goeldii | reverse complement strand
CCTGTCCCGTTCTCGCTGCCTCTCCTTCCCAGAATCCTCTCTGTGCGTTTCCTTCCCTTGTTCCTCTTTGGGCTGGAGCAGGGGACTACGCCGCAGCAGGAAGCGGTTCTCGGGGATGGGTGGGACTTCGTCCGGACGGATGGATGAAACGGCTTGTTGAGGCTCCACTTCCTCCACACCTTCATCAGACCTGCACAAGAGCACACCTCAAACTCACTCAAGTTCCAACAGTCTGGACACGTCCAACCAGCCCATTGTCGCTGTACTATAAACAGAGTGGGTTTAGGTGCGCGAAGATTCTCATACGAACTCTTTTTCCTTTTTCTTTTTGTGCTTTTGTTCCTTCTTCTTCTTCTTCTTCTTCTGCTCCTTCTTGTGTTTCTTTTTCTGCTTCTCTTCATCAGACTTCTCCGACTCGGAAGACTCCGAGGACGAGGAGGAGGAGGAGGAGGAGTCGCTGCTCTCGCTGGACGACTGACGTTTCTTCTTCTCTTTCTTCGCTAGAACACGCAGAGCAAGACTTTAAAAACATTGTTCTACAGTCTCTTAATTGGGAATAAGACAATTATTATACTTGGGAAAGTGATGATGCCTGAAAAGTGAAATGGTGAATACCCATAAAGTAAACCCTTTACAAATTAAATATTTAAAACAGTCAACTGGGCTGATGTGACTACCTCTTTTCCCATGCTAAAGCACCATCTGACCAAAAAGGGCTCTGAGTGAGGCTCTGCTACGCTTCCATAATCTAAAGCCAAGCAAAAAAAGTTCAAGCACCTTTGGCCTTGGGGATGAGCTCGCCACAGCTGAGCACCTTCACTTCTGCATACGGTCGGCTGTTGGTGTCCGTCTTCTGACTCTCGATTGTCCGAATGACTTCCTGGCCCGAGATCACCTGACCAAACACCACATGAATTCTGGGAAAAGAACAGAAGATAAATCAGCAGGCAGGGCGGTAAACCCACAGGCTGCTAGTTCTCGGTCAGCATGAATGTATTTACAGAGAAAAGTTCACTATTAATGTCATCAGGTCCGCATTCATTTATTGACTCGCGCTTGGGCACACAAATAAAAACAATGCCTTCTCTCTCACACAAACAAACAGGAATCTTACCCGTCCAGATGAGGAGCAGGTTTTGTAGTTCTATGGTCAGGGACATAAAACAGTGAGGCAGAATGTAAATATAAATCTAACAAACACAAAAACAGTGATTAATGCACATCTGCAAATCATCATCAACAATTCATAATTAACAAATACCAGACTGACATACACAGACATTCACCATCATACACATCTAAACACTGAGCTTTTAAACCAACACGGGCAGATTTCATAGGCGGCAGTATGGACACGTCCTTAATAATGGCCCCCTGATCTGCTCCAGACTCACATAAAGAATTGTGAGCCATTGGTGTCTTTGCCTCGGTTTGCCATTGATAGCAGGAACTCCTTGTTGTGTTTGATAGAAAAGCTTTCATCTAGGAGACACAGCATTATAAAACCAGGTTAAAACAAAAACATTAAGTAAATTATGTAAACAAGGTTAGAAAGAGGGAGTACATTTAACATGCAGGCAGTGTGCAAGACGTGAGATCTATAACTAAGCTTCTGAGAAGAACATGCAAGTGAATCTGCATAGAACAGCTTGAAATGTCAATCTCACAGTACCCCAGTCAGAAGAAATGTGAGCTTGTACCTTCAAAGAAGCCTCCATAAATGGATTCACCTCCTCTGCCATTTCCTAAAGGACAAGCATTTAAACCTGTAACTACCACACCACCATTACAAGTGAGGGCTTACAAATATTTATGCTTCACCAAAACTGACAATGCAGTGAGAAATTCAATACATACTACCTTCACTAAAGTCTCCTCCTTGTATCATGAAGTCCTTTACTATTCTATGGAACAGACATCCTTTATAATGTAAAGGTTTTTGGGTTGTTTTTCCAATCCCTCTTTCACCTTAAAGATAAAAAAAGATACAATAGTTACCATAGATTTGGGTTTAATACATTTTCTCTCTCAAGTAATACACATAAACCACAACATTTGATGCAAGTTCATTAATTAAAAGTTGATTGTGCCGGGGACCTCACCTGTGCACAGACAGCGAAAGTTTTCACATGTCTTGGGACAAACATCCGAGAAAAGCTCAATGACCACGCGTCCAACTTTAAAAAACAAGAATAAAACATTAAACCTTGCATTTTGTAAGATTCAATATTGAGGACTCAGTATGTGCGCATGTAAAGATGCTTCATGTTCTTACCGAGCGTACTGCTGATTCCAATGTCAAAGAAACAGCGAGGACGCTGCGCTTTTACCCCCATTGTTCTGTAAGATAAATTAAGTAACCCTTGATACATTATTCCGAATGAATATTAATAGCTAGTAAAAACACATCTTAAAAGACTCTGGCGAATATTAACCCTGTGCTGACCGTATCTCATTTCAAAAGGAAAACTACGTTCGCTAGTGTTTTCGTATTAACTGAGCCGTACAAATAGTGTTAATAAGCAAATAGTCAATGATTATAATTAGTCTAAATTTATTACAATGTGACATTGTACATCAAGTAGCTAGCTATTATCTCAGGTAACTTCACCCTCGCGGTTGACTGGTTGCTAGCTAGGTTAGCATAACCAACATAACATCAAACTTTTGTACCAAACTGAGTAGATGCTGATGAATAAAACACAGTAAATGCGCGTAGGTGATTTTTTGGTGATAAATCTTGCCTTTAGTGGCATGTTATCTAGCTGGCTAACTGACCACAGAAGGTTAGCTAGCTGATGTGTAGTTTACCGCGCGCTGCTAATGGCTTCTTCATTCAATCTCGCTAGCCAATTTCGTGGCGCGTGTAGCTCAGTAGCTCGGCCAGGGATTTCCGATGAGAATTTCACCTTCTAGTGAGGATCGTTGTTCGAATTCGACAAGTAAGTTTTTAGAAGATTATTTTAAATTAACAAATTACTAGACAAAACCATTTTGTAAAACTAAAAAGATAATCGTTAGTCTTTTAAGGCTAACTTATTAGCTAGCTAGCTAACTGCTTAGCACACAAAGTACAAGTTCCTGATCTGTGGCCTTCTCGGCCAACCCGAATTGTAAATGCAGACTTCCTCTAGCACACAAATATGTTCTGCAGTCTAATTTGAAATTCACTTACATGCTTAAACCGACGATAAAATATAATCAGGTAGAGTAAACATAAAAAGCAAGCTAATAAAACGAGTTTCTGCTTAGATTTCCAACACGGTTTTCCAAAGATGGCGCTTTGTACGACAGCGGTGCATTTTGGGTAAGAACACGCCTCTCAGCAGCACTAGTGCTAGGAAGCAGACGTGCAAGGTGAGGACTGCGCGGGTGTGTGTGAATAAAAACAAAGCACGGTGGTTCCGCCACTCAAGTAAGATACAAATAGTAACAGTAGTCACTAACCCTAACCCTAGCCAATTTCGACCACGTTGATTTTGATAACGATAGTCCATCCAGACTATGGGTGACATGGGGAAACGTGCTGTAGTGTGTTAAAAATCTAAGGCAGGATACATTATTACGAACAAGAATCTTTGGTGGACGACAGGACAGGGGACTGTTCGTCTTTCAATCTAAACATGGATGTAACACTGTGGTAATTTGCATGGTGTATATAGCAATCAACAAAGTGTGTAATTTAAAATATTTAATAAAAAATCCAAACAGATTTGCAGAACTAGGCCATAATCAATGTTTACACACATTATTTAAAAACAACCTGAGACTTTAGTGAAAAATTAAAGTATTAATATTATATCACTGAGTGTCTCAAATATAACATGGTCAAATACATAATTACAAACATTCACTACCTGTTCTGTTTCTTAGAAGAACACTTAAGCAGCTCAGATTACTCCGAAGCACTGCTGTTTTATCTAACAGGACAGATATCTGCAGACAGATGGGCACTGAGGTGAAGGCCATAAGATCAAGACGCTACAGTTTTACAGAGGGTTAGGGTAACCTTAACCCTACAGTTTTACAGAGGGTTAGAGTTTAGGCATCCTGGCAGCGTTGAGACGCATTGAAACACAAGAAGCTCCAGAGGCATAGCGCATTTCTCTTAACATTCCACTCCACTGCTTCTTGTCATCCTCGTATCTAAGAAGACACAAAAGTACACACACACACATTCACATTTAGAGTTATTACACAGGTACTTGAAACCTGAACAACACTTACAAACATTACTTTTTCTTGTTTGATTGGCAGCTAGGAAGTGTGACATTAGTGTAGTCCTAGTTCATATAATAAGGTCTTAAACTAGAGCAAGTTGCAGTAAACCAACACAGACTTCAGAAGAATGATGCTTTCAGACTGGCTCACTTACTGCCAAATGTCTGTGATTTCTGAGGGTCCAACTTCTTTGTTCTCCAGCTCCACAATGGCGAAGCCTCCAACAGCGTAGAGATTTCCACCGCTGCTCACGAGGTTGACGGAGCTGCGTTCCTGTGGGAACTCTGTGAACATGGTCCACCTAGACACCACCAGGCCCCCACATTAACCACCATGATCATGCTACTGCGCACAACACTGCCGTCATTCTCTCTTCAGATTAGCAAAACACTTAGAAATGAAACATACACAACATGCAATCAGTCATTATGATCAGGCCATATATACATACTTGTTTGTTCCAAAATCATAGATTTCAGATGCAGCGGTCAGACCTTCCTCATTAACTCCTCCAGTTACAATGATGTTCCCATTGTGCACAACAGCACCAAACATCGCTCTGGGCACCTTCATGCCAGCGAGCTCCCTCCACTCCGACTGCTTGTGGTTATATGCGAACAGCTTGTTTATTGCTTTACTGAGAGACAGAGAGAGAGAGAGAGATTCTCTTTTGAGGTTTATAATACAAAATACATAATATATAAATCTATTCAACGCTGTCTTAAAAAAGGCATTTAATTTTTGTCAGAATAAGTATTTGTTATAATTCTGATGTTTATTCCAAATATTAAAATAAACATGTGGTATAAAAATACATACTGTCTGTCCATCGGTCTATATATTTTATCTACTTATCTGTTTGTCTTTCTATATATTTTATCCATTTATCTGTCTGCCTATCAGTTTACATAGTTTATCAGTTCATCTATCTGTTTGTCTGTCTGTGTATATATTTTATCTCCAAGAGGTTGAAATACAACCTTAAATACTAGCCTAGTGAGGTGTGCTGTGCATGTCTTCAGAACCCAGCAAAACTTTACAGAACATTGTCTGCTGGACTCAAGTCACAGGATCATCTTAAAGGTGTACATACAGTCCCGTTCATACTCACACACTCACACGTTCACACACACACACACGCACACACTCACTTATCATCAGTCTTTCCTCCAATGGAGTACACCAGGCCGTTATGTGAGACTACTGCATGGCCATGGATGCGGAGAGGAAGTTTCTTAGTCTCGCTCCATTTCATCCTCCTGGAAACAATCATAAGTTGATTAGACTTAAGACCCCTAAACACTGGTGAGGAATCATAACAATAGCACAATGAGAACTGAACAGTAAAACCCAACACAAACAATGGCCTACACCATAAAACTACAACTGAACAGGAGACTCAGAGAGCCTGCACAACACACACAGCTTCTCAGAAATAAAACAAATTTTAATTAGTCATTTATTAAATAAAATGATTTAGGAATGAAACAATGTAGAAGTAGTCTAACTGATCTTTATATACAAAGTGTGTTGGTAAAAAATGAATGACTATATTTAAAATATATGGAAAGTTATGACTGAAAGAAGAACTGGCTGATATTACTCACTCAGTGTCATAACACATGACAGAATCAAGGGACTCATTGGTCTGCAAGTCTTTTCCAGCAATAACGAAGAGCAAATTTGCATATTCACCCATAGCAAAGAGGCATCTGGGGCTTGGCATTGGTGGCAAGGCCAGCCAATCAGCCGTAAGGCTGTCTAGCTGTAATACATACACAAGTCTTTACAATCAATATTTTTATTTACATTTGTACATCCAGAAGATTTACACATTAAGGATATATTTTATGTGATATGCACAATTTTAGTTGCTTTATGTAAGATATAGCTGTGATCAAGTGAAGATGTTCCTGAACAGTGGTTGGATATTGTTTGAGATTACAGTTCTCTTTGCATGTGACTTATGAGTGAAAAATCTGGAAATCACTTCTTCTCTGGTGCTTTTGTGATCTCTTAGCAGATTTTTGAAATGTGTCGAATTTTCAAATGACTCCTATTTATCCAGTAGGTTTTTGTGATATCCAAAAAGATTTTTGCTAATACGTATTTACACTTTGTGCTTCCTTTTAATAAGAATGCTGCCACTGCTGTTACCAATGACTTTTGCTTTGTTACTCACCTGGTAAAAGTAGCATTGAAGTGGTGTTTCTTTATTGTCCTCATCCACAAACAACCCACCAATGACGAAGAGCTGGTTCTTCCTGGTGCACAAGCTCACATGATTCTTGGGTATCTGCTCTGCCACAGCTGCTAGGAAACATTCATTCTCTGCAACATCATATCCCACTGCTGCTGTGTCAGTCACCATGACAATTAAATCCCGTCCATACATCCCCAATCTGCGGTTGTCATTGAGGTATCCTGGCAACAGCTCTTCTTCCACCTCTCCATTCTCCTCTCCTTCTTTCTTTTCCTTCTTTTTCTTCTCTGGAAGTTTTCCTTTGAAGGCATCTTTAATGACCTGAAGTTTTTTCATGGCTTCTGGATCAGCTCTAATGATTTCATCAGTTTCGACTTTTTCTTTGAAGTACTTCTCAGGGAGCAGACGGAAGCGAATGCATTCAAACGCATCACTAAGTACCTTGGCGCGATTTTCCTTGTCGCTACGGACCCACTTCATTAGAGACTCAAACACCACTTCCTCCTTCTCTACATTCAGCATGTCTCCACCAATCAAGGCAAAGAGCTCGTGCGGTGCCAACTGTAGGAACTCCTCCTCGTTGACAAGACTCTCAAAACGATCTGCAATATAGTCACGCGCAGCCATTGCAAGCCTCGGGACATTCAGCACCAGGCCAAGCCGGAAGATGGCGAGACAGTTGGCTATGGAGAGCTTCTTCTGCAGGTAGTTCACACACACAGTGAACACTGACGGAATCTGGAAGCGGTTGGCAACTGCAAATATCTCCTGAACATTGTCATCAGTTAACTCGATCTCAGCAGAGTACAGGTATTTGATGATCATGTCCAGGATGTTGGGGTCCACATCATCTATCGCCACTTCTTTGAGGTCTTCTTTGACTTTCCCATCCTCAGAGAAGAATAGCTCTCTGAAGTAGGGGCTACATGCGGCCAGAATGAGCCGGTGACATGGCAGACAACGCTCACCCACTTTCAGCGTGCAGTCGACAAACTTGTTCTCATTGAGAAGCTCCTTCAGGCCGTCCTGCAGCAGTGTGCTCTGGAACAGTCGAAGCTCGTCCTTCAGGGCCTGTGGATCCATGATGTTAACGTTTAAACTGACGCGCTGTCAAGAAAAAGGGAGCGAGTGGGGAGAGAGGGAAAGCGAGAGAGGAGAAGGTGGCTTCAGATCTACTTGCCACACAGTCCTGGCTGGAAAAGGACAGAGTGGAGAAAAGATTTCCAGCCTGAAGAGGCTGTTATTTAATCTGGTCATTCTAAATATAACATGTGCCCTCCCCTTTGGTCCCCGAGCCTGTGTGAGCACAGCCTCTGGGAGCCATGTGGAACAGCAGCTGTCAGTATAAAACAGGCTGCAGATATTAGATTTGACACACAATACAGATCTGATACACAATAACTAGAGCCCCTATTAGTACAAAATGGACGACAGAATGTGCAAGTGTAAATTATGGTGATATTGTGAGTTATTTAGTTGTGTGTGTGTGTGCGTGCTAATATGTCTCAGCCTAACAGAGAAGGAAACAGCTGCTACAACAGGTGATCGCTCCCAGCAGTGACCCTGCTGACTAATTAAAGCTCCTCTTACCACTTTTAGAGTAACAGGGAATTTATTGTCCTAAGTGTAAAACTGGCTCCACCATTTCTGAGATGAAAAGTTGCAAACAGCAAAGCTATTATGTCTGAAAAAGTCTGGAATAACAATACCACCTCCATTTCAAACATGTGGAAAGGTTTGGCAGTCATGTGAGCCATGTGTGTAGATTTTAGAGAGAGAAGTGTATTCTACGCTGAGGAACTGTGCTATGCTAGGGAAGATACTAAAATTAAAATATATCTCTCAAGGAAGGTGTGTGTGGAGGTGGTGGTGTGTAATTTAAGTCAAAACAGTTAAAGACAGAGGGGGGTAAGTCTCCCTTCCCCCCTTTCTCTCTCTCCCTCTCTCTATCTCTCTCTCTCTCTCACACACACGCACACACAAACACACACACAGAATGATACCCAGTTGAATAATAAGCCAATAGGACACAAGTAAATAAATGAGACAGCAGTATTTGATGTTATATGTCAACATATTATGGTGCCACAATAAATGTCTGAATGTGTCAGTGATTGAGTTGAATAAATCAAGCAGTGGTAGTGGTCATCACTATGCGTGG
Organism: Sternarchorhynchus goeldii; assembly: GCA_028565775.1. Classification (NCBI taxonomy): domain Eukaryota; kingdom Metazoa; phylum Chordata; class Actinopteri; order Gymnotiformes; family Apteronotidae; genus Sternarchorhynchus; species Sternarchorhynchus goeldii. The sequence goes on along the minus strand of JAOXYF010000018.1, from coordinate 60,189 downwards.
TTTAATGAATTATGTAGTGGTAGTCATGTGTAGTTTAATTAAGACAAGTGTAACAGTGGCATAAAAAGAGCGGAAAGCAGGGAGGAGTGAAGAGAGCTTTATTCTCCATAGTTTCACACTCGAGGCTTTAAGCACCGTACTACCGAACGCTCAATAGAAAAACAGGCGAAAACAAGAAGCACATTTAACTTGGGTGTCTTTAAGTGCGTCATAACAGAGAGTAGGCAGCCCACCCGGTTTCCTGAGATCATCTGAGGTGAGTTGTACAGCAATGACTGGCGGGACCTACGGGCTTAAGTAGGGACATATTAAAAGCTAAAAATAAAACTTTACAAGATAGATGTGTCATATATATATACACAGGTGCTGGTCATAAAATTAGAATATCATGAAAAAGTTGATTTATTTCAGTAATTCCATTCAAAAAGTGAAACTTTTATAGTTTCAATTAACAACAAGGATACCGGGATACCATGGTTAAACCAGGTACTGGTAGCTTTGGCACTGTGTGCATGAGCCAAGTCCTGTTGGAACATTAAATCTACATTTCCATAAAGTTGGTCAGCAGCAGGAAGCATGAAGTGCTCTAAAACTTCCTGGAAGACAGCTGTGTTGACCTTGGACCTCAGAAAACACAATGCACCAACACCAGCAGATGACATGGCACCCCAAACCATCACTGATTGTGGAAACTTTACACTGGACCTCAAGCAATGTGGATTCTGTGCCTCTTCCCTCTTCCTCCAGACTCTGGGACCTTAATTTCCAAAGGAAATGCAAAATTTACTTTCATCAGAGAGCATAACTTTGGCCCACTCAGCAGCAGTCCAGTCCTTTTTGTCTTTAGCCCAGGCAAGAAGCTTCTGATGGTGTCTCTTGTTCAAGAGTGGCTTGACACAAGGAATGTGACAGCTGAAACCCATGTCTTGCATATGTCTGTGCGTGGTGGTTCTTGAAGCACTGACTCCAGCTGCAGTCCACTCTTTGTGAATCTCCCCCACATTTTTGAATGGGTTTTGTTTCACAATCCTCTCCAGAGTGTGGTTATCCCTATTGCTTGTACACTCATCATGACTACGAGTCACAGTGACAATAGTGGTCGGTCTAGAGAGCAGAACTAAAGTGAAATTGAAGCAGCAGTCTGATAAAAAACAACATTGTACAAATACAAATGAGTGCATAACAGTAGTAATAAAAAATTATATAAACTGGACCTGCAGCAGTATGGTGTAACTCAACACAGTTCAGACAGCAGGCGATCAGTAGTGTCCCTGCAATAAAGAGAATCATTGACTTATTGGAGTGGGGAGAAAAGATCTCACATGACACTCTTTAGCACAGCACAGCATATGTATAGTATAATTAAGTCGTGGTAGTCAGTATGAATAGTTTAATTAACTGAGTAGTGGTTGTTGGTATGTATAGTGTAATTAATTAAGTAGTGGTAGTGATTGTATGTATAGTGTAATTAATTAAGTAGTGGTACTCTGTATGCATAGTTTAATTAAATGGTGGTAGTTGATATCTATAGTATTAATTAAATAGTGGTGGTGGTACTTGGTATGCATAGTTTAATTAATTAGGTAGTGGTAGTTGGTATGTATAGTTTAATTAAGTATTTGTGCTCAGTACGTAGTAGTCCATTATGTTAAAGTATGATAAATGATTAAATAATCTAGGATCATTACAGTAGTCTCAGATAGGTTTGCTGAGACTACTGTAATGTTTATGGTCTGCAAGATTTCTGATAATAATTTTAACAAATCATCCCTAAGTCAGTCATAAGAACCCATAAGTCTGTCAATTCGTTTTGTTTAGTAGATGGCAACACACAACACAAATGACAAAAAAGTGGAAGAAAAACTGTTATGGAGAATTCTTACGTGAAACAGAACAATAATTCTGCTTTAAAAAAACAAGTAATTACAAAATAAAGTTATCACATAAAAATACTTCGGAATATACTGTAAAGACATAAATTTACTCTTGATACTGGTATGAATAACCACATTGTTTGAATTTTAAGACAGGGAACTTCTAACAAACATGTAAAGAGCGTTTGTTCTGTATTGCAAGCTGAGGTCTTACACCGAATTCTGTGACTGTCGAGTTTTGTTGCCACAGAAGGCGCTGCTTTGCAGTTTCCGTTTACAGGTACGAACGCTTTACTACGGAAGCGTTATGTCGCAATTATGAGTTAAAACTACACATTATGTCGTAATCATGAAATAAACATCTCGTAATAATGAGAAAGTATCTCGTTTTATGAGGTATGTCATTAAAATGACATCGTATGTCATAATTATGAAATAAATATTTCGTAATTATTAGCTTTATTAAGTGTCACCCAAATGCACTACAGCGTTTTTTCTGACCCAATGTCGCAGTTGATTACATTAATAAAATGTAACTTTATGTTTGGCTTAAATCACAGAGAAATCTTATCGTCACTGAGCAGCATTGATGGCATTTCCATAAGTATTCGAACACTGCGAAGGAGTCTGAGGTTTCAGCGTTTATACAGACGTACAAATAAATCAGACCTCTTAGATTAGTTGCTTTATTCCTAACTGTTTTATGCTATGTTGTTCAGTTATAATAGCATGCCAAATAAGAGTCTGAACAAAGCTTCTGTGTTCTCAACTCTTTACTCTCTGCTTCTATCAGTTCAACTCCATATTCACGCTCAGTGTCACATTCTATACAGTCCGTGCTACAACAACACTGTTCCATAACAATTCCTCTTGTTACACTAACCAAGCATATTGAACATGTTGGTAAGCTTCATGGATACAAACTACAACATCTTAAATGTCTACAAGCTGGGGATGTTGTAACGCAAGACACAAGTCAGATTTTTTTTTAAAGGTTTTGGAGTAAAGCTAAGATGACGAAATTGCCTTTGTCACAGGTTGTACAGGAATCCAAGTCATAACTTTACATGGCATGTGGACTCCTGATAAACTCAATGGTGCATCAATGGTGCTATTGATGGCTCTTCACAAATGGCCATTTGGCTCCATGCCTATACAACCAACAGTAATCCAAAGGTAATTGCCAATTACTTCATAAACGAAGCTGAACAGAGAATGGGAACCTCCTTTAAAATTCATACCGACTTCGGAACAGAGAACTGTACAATGGAACAAATTCAGAGGTTCCTTTGGTATGAAGGTGAGGATCAACAGGCAAGAGACTGCTACATTTATGGTTCCAGCAACCATAATCAGAAAATAGAAAGCTGGTGTGCATTCACATGGAAACAACATGCCCAAGACTGGACGAACCACTTCCAGCAGCTGAAGGACTTGAACTGCTTTACTGGTGACTTCCTCGACAAACAGTTAATACTATTTACTTGTCTAAATATCATCGAGGTGAGCTTATGTTAAATGTTGTATTGTATATGTTTGAAAGAGTAATTATTTTGTTTTTAACTCATTAGAAATGACACGTTTTTTTATTTAGGAGGAGCTCCAGCAACTCGTGCACTTAGGGAACACCCACAATATTCGACCCAGGATGAATGCAGTGGCGCCACATGGACGTCCGTTTACACAATGTACACTCTGTCACAACTTTTTGGGGCAAATGATTACCAGAAATGTGTTTCCCAACAAGTTGTTGATATTTGTAGAGAAGAATGCCAAGGGAAAATGTCCTTACCCATGTGACGAGACAGTCTTCACTTTGTCCTGCCATCTCATGGCAGAACACCATCTACACCCATCCACCATACCTGCTGAAGCAATTGAACGGTACCAGTTTTTAATGACTTGCATACTTAATGACATAGATAAGCAGTCACACACACACTTTTTAAATCCATTTGGTCTCAATTGTGCTCTAGTGACATCCTGAATAGTTTCCCACTTTATTAAAAGTGTACAGATGTCACTTTTCATAGCAGCCAATTAAACTATTTGTACAAATATTGGTATTTCATCTGGAAATATAACTCTTGTAAAGACAACATATGAGGTTTCTGTATTACTTCAACAGTAACATGAGACATTGAGTTGTGTAATATGTAGTATGCTGGACGCAGCACTTGTTTTTCGACCTGAGGGCATAAATGCTGTACGCCCTGTGTCAAACGTAATGAAGTAACCATGCCACTATGTTAACCTGAGTTAATGTATCCAATTAACTGTAATGATTAACTGTTTATACATTTTGTTATGCGCTGACAGTGAGGCGTGGAATCTAAGGCACTCTTTCTGTGCCTTCTTTCGCCATTGATCTGCTGGTAGGACGCACGCTGGTACGAAAACTTGAGATTGTTTTGGACTCTACTGCACAGAAAAGAAGACGAGTTTCGCCATGGATCATGAGTGGATATCAGCTGTAGTTGCTCTCGTTAGTGGTGCAAGTATCAGTGTATTGCTGCTAAAATGGAATCGTCACCAGAAAGCACAGAAGAAAATACACAATGCTAGAGCAGCCAATTAAACTATTTGTACAAATATTGGTATTTCATCTGGAAATATAACTCTTGTAAAGACAACATATGAGGTTTCTGTATTACTTCAACAGTAACATGAGACAGTATAATGTAACATCAAAAGTGACAAAACCACATTTAGTTTCACTTTGATTTTCTGTACAATGTGTTTGCACTCTGCATTAATTTATATTCAAAAAAAGCAGAATTATGAAAAGTCTGTTTAAAAGAATACGTTTACATTTTACCAAAGGCCTTCTTAAATCTTTTTTTACCCTGGTTAGAAAGTGCCCCTTAACTGCATTTGTACAGGTGATCTGAATTATAGTCCTGTTTATAGTCCTCACAGTCCTGTGTAATAAAAGTCTCTTCTCTAAGTGAATGACACCGTCTTGTTTTGTCCTCATGAAAGAGTGTAAAAGTTATATATGTCTTGTGCTGATAAGGGGTGCTGATACGGCCTCCATCCAGTTGATTAGTCCTTCATCTGCGTCTGAAGCCTATCAAAGGCTCTATCCAGTCTATTCCCCTGCCCATCACATACGTTATGAGCATCTCAAAGATCTCAGACCTGAACATTCATACCCTAATGAAAACTTTCCTTTCCAGGACATACAGGAGTTGCAAGTACAAGGCAGCTCAGGATCACGTATGCAATACAAGTTGTCTTGACGTGAACGGGATTTCAATCTAACACAATACATCCGACCCCATCATAAATCTCACCATCTTCCGAAGGCCCACACCTGTAACGTTTAGGGTGGACTGGGCTAAACGCAGTTGCACGTGAGAGAGAGAGAGACACACACCATGGCCAAGGATAACAACAAGGGATGGGTTTAATGATGCAGTACACAACAGGGAAAGCAAGGGAACACCAAAAGGTTTTACACACACATACACACACACAGCTTTGGTTAATACTATTATAATATAACAATATTATATAATATAATACTATTCTATCACTATTTGGTTAATAGTTAATTCTATCACACACACTTGACTAAGGTTAGCTGGCAAGCTACTGCATTCCATTCAAACTAACCTTGTCTTGCTTCATTTTCAAAATGTTATCCTCTGGTCCACCATGCTTTCTCCGGAAAGTCCAAAGGTTAGCCACTTTACTGTCTGATCTGAGTAATAAAATATATTTTATTACAACAAATAACTCACTGCCACGCCGTCCTAGTGTGCTCCATCAGTTATGAGGTTTTAAAGGTATGAGGTACATGTTATGTACAGAACCTGTGTAAGCTTCTGCAAAAATCCTACGACATATGTCATTATGTCAGTTTAACAAGATAATTTTCCATAATTACGAGATGATTATTTCATAATTACAACATACTGTCGTTTTAACGACGTAATACTTTACAAAAACGATACTTTCTCACAGGTAGTCCTCTACAAGCTTTTGGTCCGGTCACAGAATTCGGTGTAACACCGGAACTTCCTCCTTTGTGTTAACGATGTCGACCTATAAGCGAACGTGCTTGGTATACATTTAAAGTTGTTTTGTCGCGACATATTACAATCAAGAAAACAGCTTTTTAGGTATGGACAATTTATGTAGGATTTGCTCTCAGAATTATTACATTTCATTTGTACTGAGGCCACATTGAGTTGTGTAATATGTAGTATGCTGGACGCAGCACTTGTATTTCGACTTGAGGGCATAAATGCTGTACACCGGTGTACGCCGGTTAATGAAGTAACCATGCCACTACGTTAACCTGAGTTAACGTATCTAATTAACTGTAATGATTAACTGTTCATGCATTTTGTTATGCGCTGACATAAGTGAGGCGTGGAATCTAAGGCACTCCTTCTGTGCCTTCTTTCGCCATAGATCTGCTGGTAGGACGCACGCTGGTACGAAAACTTGAGGTTGTTTTGGACTCTACTGCACAGAAAAGAAGACGAGTTTCGCCATGGATCATGAGTGGATATCAGCTGTAGTTGCTCTCGTTAGTGGTGCAAGTATCAGTGTATTGCTGCTAAAATGGAATCGTCACCAGAAAGCACAGAAGAAAATACACAATGCTAGAGCAAGGAGAGCGGCGTCTCTTGAACAGGCAGAACAAGCCGTGCACGATTTTAAGAAAACGGTAAACTATTTGTTGCACTCCCCTAACCATATTTGTTGGTGTAAAACGGTAAACACGAGTTGGTGCACTTCTCTAACCATATATGTTCGTGTAAAAGCTGAAATTCCTTCATGTTGCCTTGATCAGTGTTATAGACAGTTTAAGGCAGTTCTTTGGGACTCATTTAAAAATATGTTGATATGAAACCTTGTTAATAAGAAAAAGGATCAAAACATGCTATTGTTAAACAGAAGACAACAATGAAATGTGCAGCTGATATTGGAACTTAATTTTCCTGGTATTTTCTGCAGCATCCTGGGATGAATCTGAGTCCCATCGTGACCCTGCCCTTATCTGAGCTGACTAAGCAAATAGGAGCGGGAACAGTACAGCCTGATGCCGTACTCCACGCTTACATAGAAAAGGTGCGTTCCGTACAATTAATTATTTACTTGCCTGACTTAAATGGACTTATGTTTTCTTGGCAAGGCACGTTTATGCATAAATTTCACAAGGCAAGTACCTTCACAAAATAAAGGTTCTTAACAAATAAAATAATTTGTTTTTTTACAGTTGACTAATACACAGGATAGATTGGAATAGGATATTTTACACCCTATCAGAGTTTTACAAAAGAGAGGCCCTATTCTTCATTCACACAACTACCAAAGCGTGAGCTTTTCTCACCCTAGTTAGTTAAAAATATAAATCTAACTGAAATACATAAAAAATTAATAATATAGAGATCTATAACAGAGCCATCAGTGAATTTGCAGGGTTACATTTCAGCATAAGTTTTATATTATATGTACATTATTTCAGTATTATTGTAAGAATGTATGTACATTTTTCAGTATTAGCTTATAGGTTCCATAGAATGGAAAACTGTATTTGTCTTAACATATCTGATTAAAAGAAAGTTTGGTACTCTGAATCTGACGTGCCATGAAATCTCAAACTCTGTCACCATGTTCAAATGTAAATCCAGCATAAGCAAAAGAGACTTGTAAAATGGACTATTCCCAAAATCCTAGACGTTTATGTCAAAGGGACTAATGCTAATAACCTTCTTAATTGCAAACACCAGCCCACGTTGAACCCCAGGCAGCATCAATATGGGTCTACACAGCTGAAACTTCAACAATATTTAAAACAAATGACAGTGGAATCCCAGGCATGGTTGATGTTCATATTTAACAGGATTCCAGATTAGTTGCTAGTTTGGTCTGCACAATTTCTCAAATCTTAAATACATACAGCATTTGAAACGGAAAAGTGGGGCATTGCAACCTGACTGTAAACTGTAATTAGCTAATGCTTTGTGGCTTTATCCATTTTTTTTGTCAGTTGAAACCAGACCATCTTACACAGTGAAATAACAGTTTCAATTTACTTTGTGTTGTCAAGATCGAAAGCAAGCAGCTACTACAGGTACTGTTGGCTACTAGAAAACACAATGTAACTAGTGAGCCTTGGTAGCTGTGTAATTAAATCGCAAAACCAGCTACTCTGAATGGTTAACTTATTGGAGATGCCCCTACTGGACCTGCTTTAGTCTTCAGAGCCACAGCAATGTGTCATGGCTAAGATTACACTTGGTGTTGACCACACCATTTCTCCACCTCCATCCACACCATTGCTCCACACCTCCACCAGCCTGGACTGTTCACACCTGATAGAAAGGGCTCATTGACTCTTGGTACTGCATCAAATTCTGACCTTCCCATTAGCTTATTGCATCAGAAATCTGAATTAATCTGACCAGGCAATGTGTTTCTATTGTTCAGTGATTTAAATGTTTCCATTCTTTTTTCTACTGGAGTCTTACCTCTCTGTTTCCCTTAGATAGCAATGGCACTCAAACTGCTACAAATTACTTGACTGTGCACCAGCATTTTGTCAGTTATTTTTTTTTATCTTCCTCATACATTTATGCATAATCTTGAGAAAGAAGAAAAACTGCTTAAAGAGGTGAATCCAAAACTACAAATTTGTCCTTGCTCCCAGGTTTTTATCTTTCTGCTACAAATCTCAGAAAAAAATCTTTTTCTCTAAGACAAACTTCAATAATAAAGGTGTAAAAATACACAAAGTGTCATGAAAATATAATTTTCGTTTTAGTTCAAGGGTGTTTTCACACACGTTTTTTTTTTCTGGACCCTAGACCACTCGCTTTGCAAGTTTAATATCAAGAGAATGAACACTATTTTTGGGTCCAGGATGTGCTCCATGTGCCCACACACTCCTACGCTGTTTGTTTGTGTACAGGCTCTGGAGGTGAACCAGAAACTCAACTGTGTCACTGATGTTCTAATGGAGAGCGTGAAGCAGCTGGCAGACACTGAGCCCTACAAGAAAGGCATTCTCTATGGGGTTCCTGTCAGTCTCAAGGAGAATATTGACTATAAGGTATGGAGAGGGGGAACGTACCCTAAATACAGTGCATGTGCCCTTTGCTGTGCAGTGCTGTCTGCAAGTAACATTCTTTCTGTTTTTGCCGTGGCATTAAAGTACATTGGATTTGAAAGAATCTGAGGATAAAGTACAGAATGTCAACTCTTATTCAAGATATTTACATTAATATTTGGTGAACCTTATATAAATCACAGCCCTCTTATACAGGACAAATACAAATAATAGAGAAATATAATTGCTATTATGTTTGGTATTTGATTGCAAACTTTCACCAAGATACTCTGAGCTGTAACGTTTGTAGTGCTGAGTAAAAAAAAAAAGTGAGGTTAAAAAAAAAAAGGGAAAAACATTAAAACAAAACATCCAATTTAGATAATGATCGACAAACACTGGGTGACGTGCACATGCTTAAATAAACACTCGTGCTTAACCAGGCACAGGGAAAACAATAACAAAACTCACATTAAGATAACATGGCTACGACACACACACAGACGCTCACACATAAACAAGGGACAGGGGGTGGCAACCGTGACAGAACCCCCCCAAAGAGGCACTTTCTCCTGGGGGCGCCCAGCGTCTACGGACCGCCTTAAGACCCGTCCTGAGGAACAGGACTAAGAGGCAGGAGCCACGGCGGTCAGAGCAGCCCCAGGTGCAGCTCCCCGCCTCAAGGAATGGGGCAGGCCTACGGCCCCCCCGCACCGCCCAAAAAGGGCGATGCTGGGCATGGGCTCGCTTACACCACTCTCCCCAGGACTGGGGAAAACGTAGAAGACGCGCTGACAGGGACGGACGTGGTAACGGGGAAGAACACGAGCGCAGTAATGGGAAGTGGGATAGACACAAAAAGGAACAGAGGGAAAGGCACAAAGACAATGGCGGTCACACTCACAGAAACAGTAATGGGAACGCAGGTCATGGGTCCCTCAGGCAGGATGATTAAGTGTAAATTAATTTATTGTTAAAATATCAATTATACCAAAATAAAATAAAAAATATAATCCACAACACAAGTTGCAATATGTAAAGGGTTCTGAATACTTTTTGAATCCACTTTTGTGCCTCTCAGTAGGAAAAGCATCTGGAAATGGGCATAAAGGCATATTATGAAATAGTATATTATTGATGTGTTCAGAACATTTAAATGCACCGTGTTTGATGTTTCCACAGCAAGTAATTTAGGCTTATTTGTTGTTTCATGTATGGGTGAAGGTCTTTTATACCAGCCTGCAGTGGTTTGTGCTTTTCTTTAAAGTATTTTGAAGTTGTAATTGGTGGCAAGCAAGTTTGATTTGATGTACTGGGAATGTAAACAAAATAAAAGCATGTAGGGTTATCGTCTTTCTAGAAGTAAGATTTTATCTACTAGACATGTTGCAGTTTTAGTGAATGGTTGTATATTTAATAATGATGTTTTAGTCTACAGTCAGTATAATCTTTTTCAATTAGAACTTTGAAAGTCTGTTGTGCCAGAGTATAGAACCAAAACTAAAATCACAATTCTCTAGTACAGCATCAAAATACTGCACCTTAAGCACAGCAAAGATTTTGTCCAATTTAACATAAAACAAGAGAACACACATGCATGTGTGTGTGTGTACAGGGCTATGACTCTTCTTGTGGAGTGTTGTGTAAACTGGATGCCCCTGCATTAATGGACAGTGTGGTGGTCACAGTCCTGAAGAGGCAGGGGGCAATCCCCTTTATCAAAACCAACATCCCTCAAAGCCTTATAAAGTAAGAAACTCCATCCTTCACGCATGTCCTACAGCACACGCTGATTTTCTCACAATACTGCAAAATTAAAACCTATTGGTTTCTGTGGATTACAGTTATGAATGTAGCAACCCAATCTATGGGATGACTGTGAACCCCCACAATCTTCAGAAGACGTGTGGTGGTTCATCAGGAGGGGAAGGTGCTCTGATTGGAGGAGGAGGCTCCATTCTGGGTCTGGGAACTGACCTCGCTGGAAGCATTCGCATCCCAGCATCTTTTTGTGGCATCTGTGGCTTCAAGCCCACATTCAACAGGATAAGGTTTTTATGCAATACTAAAAGCTGTGTGAATTTTGGAATTTTGTGAATAACTGTATTGATGCATAAAATGTCAACAGTTCTGTTTTTGATTTGTCTCTTTTCTCTGCAGTTTACGTGGAGTAAGTTCTTGTGTTAAGGGCATAAAATCAGGTAGAGTAGACCACCACCAGTTGTTTAGTGCATTATACTATTGCAAGTTTACAGAATAACTAGGAAACATGACTGGATGTAATTGGATAATTTAAAATGATTCTCAAAGCATAACAACTAAAAATGTGCTTTACAGTGGTGTCTTCCATTGGCCCCCTGGCCCAAGATGTGGAGAGTCTGGCTCTGTGTATGAGGGCACTGCTTTGTGAGGACATGTTCAGTCTAGACCCAACAGTTCCTCCATTACCCTTCAACCACCAGGTGCTGCACTCAAGTGTACTGCAATACTGCAGATTGGTTGTGGTGTCTCCCACTAGCCAATCACTCTTTCACTCATTCAACAGGTATATGACAGCTCAGAACCCCTGAGGATCGGTTACTATGACAACGACGGGTACCTTCAGCCCTCTCCAAGCATGTCCAGAGCCCTGCAAGAAACGAAGAAACTTCTGGAACGAGCGGGTCACACGGTATATTTACCACACTCAGTTGTGTGTCACATGCCAGATTTTGTTCCTGCAGACCTTTGGCTTTGCTGCAGGAGTAAGTGGAGCATATTCAGTCCACTATAGGACCCTCTACTGTAGAACACTGTTTATTCTGTGAAAGCAAATTTACTATCAAAGACTTTATATTCAGAATGCAGACTGAGTGTCTACCTCTCTCCATCACTCTCTCCATCACTCTCTCCATCACTCTCTCCATCACTCTCTCCATCACTCTCTCCATCACTCTCTCCATCTCTCTCTCTATTACTCTGTCTACCTCTCCATCACTCTCTCTCTCTATTACTGTCTACCTCTCTCTCTACCTCTCTACCTCTCTCCATCACTCTCTCTACCTCTCTCTCTACCTCTCTCCATCACTCTCTCTATTACTCTGTCTACCTCTCTCTATTACTCTGTCTACCTCTCCATCACTCTCTCTCTCTATTACTGTCTACCTCTCTCTACCTCTCTACCTCTCTCCATCACTCTCTCTCTCTATTACTGTCTACCTCTCTCTACC
>JAOXYF010000018.1:19965-38729 GCA_028565775.1 Sternarchorhynchus goeldii | reverse complement strand
GTGGTACTGTGTGCAGAAGATCAGTGCAGCAAATAAATATTTGTACTCAGTAGCATTGAATTTTATATATGTGGTTTATTCCCTTCCTTTTTACTTATTCACATTTACATAAACAATCCAGAGAAATGGTCTGACACGACACTATGTACATTTCATGATAGCAGAAGGTTTAGTCAAACCGTTAGACTATTTAAGATCAGATTCTACTTCATTCCCTTTGTCAGTGGAAAGTCTCATCTATTACTCAAAGTCCACAAACTGACAGGTTAAGAGAGTAAAGGTAACATCATTGTTAAGGTCTTCTGCACACAGTAAGGATTCGGTTTCTTGAAGCACTGGTGTATTTACACATTTAGACGTGAGCCATTACCATGATTTTTGTCATCTTATGCCGAAGTGGATTTGTTTGAAAGAAATAAAAATTAGAAGCATTTTGATAGCTTTCACTTTTAATAAGATGATTCACTTAAGAGTGACTACTGGTTTCAAAACTCCTCAATGTGCTAGTTATTTGTGCAGGTGTCAGTTCTGGTGTGGAATAACCCTAATCCTAACCTTGGTGTCAGTCCTGGTGTGTGATAAACATTCTTCTATTAGGAGCTGTGTGGATGAGATGATTTCAGACCAGTGAGGTGAACACACCAATCCTTCTTTTAGTCAAACTGTATTCAGTTTCAGCATTGACTTGAGTCTGTGTGTGTGTGTCAGCTGGTCTGGAGTCAGTTGGGTACTGTGTCCAAGCCTAAAGAGGCAGCATGTTGTTTGGCCCTTAAGCGTAGGTTTTCAATGCTGGTTGTCTTGCTGTTGAGGCTGGGAAGTGTTGCTGTGGCGGGCAGAACTGGGCTGCCCCACACCTGCTGGGCCTGGGACAGTGACTGGTAATAAGATGGGCACTGCAGGGAGCCCAGTGGCGTGGCCATGTTTACACCCAGGTAGGGAAAGGGTGAGGGAGTAGCCATGTCAAAGGGTGGGTAGTGTACCAGGTTGTTAGTGGCGGCCATGTGCTGACGAAACTGCTCCTGCAGACGGAACAGGCTGAGTGGGGATGAGGCATAGGAATGGCTGTGGGCCAACGCACCGCTGGACGACTGCACAGAGGGAGGCCTAAGGGGAGAGTCTGAAAGGAAAATCAACACATACTGCATTAGTACCTTAAAGTCTCTGATGTGTACCACCTTATCTGGCTATATGTGCTAAATGTACCTGGTTTTGGACTCAGTGGTTTGCAGGATGGTGAACTGCCAGCTGGGCACTGTGACTCCATTCCTTTCAACTCCCCTCTGAGACATTGAGGCTCATCCTCTCTGTCAGTCAGGTCTTCTGCTCCCGACTCCACCCCTGACTGCTCAGGTGAGGTAACATTCACCTCATCGGTCACCTTCGCTGGTAAAGCAAGTGTGGAAGGCAGAGTTTGAGACTCTGACATCGCTGTTGCTGGAGCTTCTCCTTTCTCCCCCTCCTGGTTTTGGTCTGTCTCCACCTCCTTCTGTTTATGAAGCTGATCCTTCTGCAGACTGCGCTGCTTCTTGCGAAACTTTGCCCGCCGGTTCTTAAACCACACCTATTGTATGAGAAAAAGCATTAACATAATTTATTTTGAACAATGTGAATACTTATTTTTGTCTGTATATACATTTTTGCATTTAAATCTGCATAAAACCCACAATGATGTGTGGTTTTATGCAGGGAATCAAGTGCACTCATTTTACGTGTACTGACAATAGCGGTAGGATTAGGGTTACAGGTTAGTACTTGAGTACTTGGTGGTCACTCTCTCAGTATCCGATGCTTGTTTGTTTCAGGGATTATGAACACAGCTCAGGTGTATTTACATTTACAGCATTTGGTATACGCTCATAAAGAAAGCAACGTAGAGAAGTGTTCAACGTAGAGAAGTGTTCAGTGTACAGTAGAGATGTTTTTAACATAGAGACATGTTCAACATAGAGACATGTTCAACGTAGAGAAGTGTTCAATGTACAGTAGAGATGTTTTTAACATAGAGACGTTCAACGTAGAGAAGTGTTCAACATAGAGAAGTGTTCAATGTACAGTAGAGATGTTTTTAACATAGAGACATGTTCAACGTAGAGAACTGTTCAACGTAGAGAAGTGTTCAATGTACAGTAGAGATGTTTTTAACATAGAGACATGTTCAACGTAGAGAAGTGTTCAATGTACAGTAGAGATTTTTTTAACATAGAGACATGTTCAAAATACAGAAGTGTTCAACGTAGAGAAGTGTTCAATGTACAGTAGAGATGTTTTTAACGTAGTGTTCAATGTACAGTAGAGATGTTTTTAACATAGAGCCGCGTTCAGCGTAGAGACGTGTTCATCGTAGAGATGTATTCAAAATAGACACATGTTTAACGTAGAGACGTGTTCAACGTAGTGTTTAACACAGAGACGTGTTCAGAGCAGAACTGTCAGATGCTGCAATATTGCTTAAGCTGGGCTGCAAATAGTGATACACAAAATAGTGTATGTGTATAAATATAGTGTGTGTGTGTGTGTGTGTGTGTGTGTGTGTGTTTGCGTATACATATGGTGTGTGTGTTTGTGTATAAATATAGTGTGTGTGTGTGTGTGTGTGTTTGTGTATACATATGCTGTGTTTGTGTACATAGAGTGGGGTGTGTGTGCACATGTGTATGTATATACATAGAGTGTAAGTCTGTACACGTATGTATATACACTCTACATTTGTGTACACATATAGGGTGTCTAAATGTATGCGTTTGTATATATATATGTGTTTGTATGTGTGTATACATATTCTGTGTGTGTATACATACGCTGTGTGTGTGCATGTGTGTGTGTATACATATTCTGTGTGTGTATACATACGCTGTGTGTGTGTGCATGTGTGTGTGTATACATATTCTGTGTGTGTATACATACGCTGTGTGTGTGTGTGCATGTGTGTGTGTATACATATTCTGTGTGTGTATACATACGCTGTGTGTGTGTACATGTGTATGCATTTGTGTATACATATAGGGTGTATGTGCTTGTGTATACGTGCGCTGTGTGTGTGTGTGTTTGTGTATGGATATCAGGGGTGTGTACATGCATGCAAGGTTTTGTATTTATATGGTGTGTGTTTGTGCACGTGTGTTTGTGTATACATATGGGGTTAGGGTTAAAGAGTAAGGGTTAATGGGTACCTGTACTCGGGCCTCGGGGAGGTTGGTGCACATGGCAAGCCGCTCCCGCATGACCACGTCAGGGTAGTGTGTTTTCTGGAAGGTTTTCTCCAGAGCCTCCAGCTGCTGAGCAGTGAAGGCTGTACGACTCCTCCTCTGCTTCCTGTGCTGGGAGCCATAACGAGCCTCCAGGATGATATCTGCACACGTGAACACAGTAACCTGGGAGTGTTCTTTCAGATAATATATAAATGGTAAATCTCTTGATTTAATTAGATTTTGATATTTCAGCTTGGAAGTCAAGCTGAACCCTAACCCTGCCCATCCATTTTAGGTCACGTGTAAGTCACATAATGTGTAAGTCACGTGACAGTATCTGAGAATATGGCCCAGAATAAAGACCACTTGTCCACATAAACCATATATTCCGAAAACTAGAACGAATAGCTTTCAAACAAAAAACATTGACGTTTAGTTTGTGTTTGTTTGGCTTGGTGATGCTAAAATGCTTCATGGGAGAAAGTGGCCTAAATGATAAAAAGAGCAGGAAACGGTGCACAAAACAAATACATAAATTCTGTCCTTCTCTACAGTATATGTATATGTGTTTACAGTGGATATAAAATGGATACAGACCCTATTAAAATGGCAAGTTTTGTGATGTAAAAACCCACATAAGAACATGTTTCACCTTTCCTATGAAGTTACCACATATAAAAATGACCTGACAAACAACCAGAAATGTTTTAAGGGAGAAAAACAACACCCAGCTTGCATAAGTGTGCATACCAGCTGTGAATGTAGTAGTGTTCAGAATCGACCAATTACATTCAAAAGCCTGTTAAACACTGTTAGTATACACCTGCCATCAATTAAAGTGACTGTTCACCAGCTGTTCCTATAGGATTTTCCTGTCATCTGCATGACATCCAGTCAGAAAAGCTGTGGACCATGCAAACCCTCACACCAGACATTAAGAAGATTGTTGCAAAAAATTCTCAAAGCACTGGGAACACTGGACAATGATCAACAAGTGGAGAAAACACAGCACAAGAGTGATGTGACTTACAACAGGAGGCCCTGGTAAAATTGAGGAGAAAACTAGGAGAACCCGGGTTAGTGTTAGGGTTAGGGTTAGGGTTAGTGTTAGTGTTAGGGTTAGTGTTAGGGTTAGTGTTAGGTTAGGGTTAGGGTTAGTGTTAGGTTAGGGTTAGGGTTAGGTTAGGGTTAGGGTTAGTGTTAGGGTTAGGGCTGTCCAGAGGCTTACAGCTACAGTAAAAGAATTACAGAAATGTCTGGCAAGTACTGGTTGCTCTCTGCATGTGACAACCATCTCAAATTCTTCACATGTCTGAGCTATGGGGGTAGAGTGATATAATGAAGGCCTTTTTTTAACAACAAAACATCCAAACCCAGCTAAAGTTTGCCTAATGTGTTATAGTCTGATGACAGCAGAGTTTAACATTTTAGTCATAATATCAAAAGATTAAAAAAATCACCTAAAGATTGCACAGCGAAGGATTCCACACAGGGCAGAGGTGACCTCGTACTACACGATAGGGCTCTGTAGCTGAAACTGGGGTTTTAATCAAGATGGAGGGGAAACATGAACATCTCCAATACCTGTGAGTTCTGGAGCAAAACCTTAAGGCTTCTACTAAAATGAAGACAACCATGGGAGGACACTTGCAAATCAACAAAGGAATGGCTTCACCAAAGCAAGATCAGGGCTTTAGCCCAGTCAGAGCCCAGCAGGGCTGGCCTGTAGAGAGCTGGGCTCAAGACACGATTTTGCAAGGTAGAATAGCAAAATATAGCAAAGGGCAAGATGTGCCATTCTTCTGGACTTTTATCAAAAAAGATTAAACACAGTAGTAAAAGGATCTAAAGCATTAGTTTATCTAAAGCATTAGTTTATCTAAAGCGTTAGTTTAGGGGTATGCACACGTATGCAACCACAGTTGCCCACAGTTGTCCTTTTTTTTGCCCTGATATGTTTATATTATTTTGATTTGATTGTATAATATAATAATCTATTATATTATTTTGGTTTGATTGACCCAATCAGATACTTTAGTAGTATCTTTATTATTTCTGGTGGAAGTATGCATTCTTGTAGCCCGGACATACACTGGTACATTATTATCAGTCTCTCATTTTGACTTCATGCATGCCAATCTACTTCTTATAGCGTCTCTCTAGAGTCTTATTGGTGGGAAAATGAGGTAGCAGTACTGATGGGACTGGGGAAATGAGCCACCCTTACCCGCCAGTCTCTCAGCGAGTGTGAGCGCGTGCACTGAAGGCCTGTAATCTGGCGCGTGCTGAGCCTGTTGCGCCGCCTGCTGGTGGAGGTTGTACATGGCACTCAGGGAATTCATTGCTTGCAGGGAATAGCCGTTTACCCCATAATGCTGCATCATGAAGGTCAGCTGGGGAAATAAAAAAATACATAAGACTGAAGCACTACACAATCACTTTTCCAATGTACAGTTTCTTTTACATGAGTGGTTAACCTGGCTGATGTCAAAGCATTATATATTATTTGTTCCTGTTTTCCTACCATATAAAAATGATTATTAATAGTCTGTATGCATATTTCACACAAAGTACCCAACCAACCTGTCAAAGACCATTCAGAACACATTAATACTGCTTATCAGTCAATTACACAAGCTGCCTTAGAATCATAGATGTAAAAATAAGAAATAACTCATTTTTAAAAAAATGTTTTAATGGAAGTTTGCCTTTGATGAGCTGAAAAATGTTAGAAACTATATGGTACAAACTGGAAAAGACAGGCCAAAGTTAAGTTAAACTGTAGTTTATTTTGTTTAAATCAACAACAAACAAAAACAGGTATGTGTGGGGTGCTGGTCTCACTGGGTGAGACCCAAAACTCTGATCCTAGAATCGCTCCTGCATAGAATCAAACGTATGGTGTACCTACAATCTTTTAAAACGGTAATTCTACTAAATTTGTCATTGACATTTAAGTCTAATAATTCTAACATATAGCTGCTATGTTTCTGTGTTCTACTACGTTACCATGTTCTAACTTAAAGCTGCTATGTTTTATCGCTGCAGTAATGATTAAAAACAATATACTGAAATGTAACGTTCTAGTTATACGACTACGGTTGTCTGTAGCGGTTGGTAAACATTTTTGCAACGCTTAAGCATTTTAAATAATTATTTTTAATAAACATTTTAAAAGAATGACTGGCTTCTGTTGTGATGCGAATTATTTATTGGTGAAATCAGTGATTTAGTTAATTCGTGAGCTTTTCAGATAATATGCAGAAATGGTAGTTGTACAACGTATGACATTTTTGTAGTTTTGTGTTTATCTGGTTAATTGTACAACATGTGACGTGTTTTTTTTTCGTTTTGTGTTTATCTGGTTAATTGTACATATGACGTTTTTGTCATTTTGTGTTTATCTGTTTAATTGCATATGTGACGTGTTTTTGTCGTTTTGTGTTTATCTGGTTAATTGCCTCATTAAAACATGAAGTAGAGACTAGTGTTTATTATTTTGGGTTAATGTTTATTGTAGAAAACGGCACCTGGAATGAATACAATTTGTCATTTATATCCAGAAATGCAAGGTATATACAATCTATTATTATTATTATTATTGCTACTAATACTATTAACAGCTTCACAGTTCGTTTAAACTGCGAATTCGACCTTTAATGACAATCGACAATCAATTCGTCAAAATTACAATCGACAATTTGTAATAATAAAAGTGTCAGCTACCTCATCACCTTTGTCTTATTATTACTAATACAGCAATAGTTACAATTCCAGGTGGGTTTAGTGATTTACGTAATCTGTATCGCGAATGGACGCGAATGGACTGTTGAGTGCGATGCTAAACATAGATGTTTTGCCCCCCAACTATTTCCCCTTTAACTATTTGCTCTTAAATTGTCCTGTTTTTCGTCATCCTACTGGTGTCCCTCGGTTCCAGTGCCGCAGGTGGAGACGTATTAGATATGTGCTGTGTAACATGCACGCAGATCCCAGTTGGTTTGCATCTAATGTGTGCGCAAATTGCTTTCAACCGGGACTATTAATTCATCACAATGACATGGACTGTACAGTTAAATGTCATGCAGCATGTCCACGTGCGCCTGGACTGCTTCAAATGATAGGCGTTTTTCGTTTTGTCTGCATATCGAATAAAATAATAAACATTAAACATGACATAAAATTTTCAAAATATATATTGCAAATGTTCTAATTTTTTATTATTAAGAAAACGTTCTACTGAAATATCCTCGATAACTCTCACACTAGCTCTGTCCCAAAAGCATTTTAATATAGAATGCATATTTGATCGATTTACACAGGATTTTTCACAGAATTATGAACTACCTTTATATTGACTAAATAGTGGCGTTCCACTGCACGAAGATCAAGAACTATGACATAGCAGTGTTAACACTGCTTATATCCTGCTAAAATGCTACAGAACATCCCTAATAGTTTAAAGTTCATTATTACATTGTCCATTTGTGACTGTTACACTATTTGTATCCTGCTAGCCTTAAGAACAAAGTAGGTGTTTACGATGTAGGTGTGAACGATATAGGCGTAAGTGTAACACTAGGGATTTCATTGTGCTGTGCGGTTTTCATAGTTGACAAAATTGTCTCTAATTCGTTATGATATAGAAGCACTTTATAAAACGCTGGCTCAGCGACAACAACCACAATAACCTCTGATGCAAACATTTTAACTATTTCAAAACATTCAGAAACTTTCGTTTAGAAGAAAGGTGAAACTAGCTGAAAACAGAAATATAGGCGAATGGACTCACAGTTCCACTTGTCAATACAAAAATAAGAGTACTAATAAGACGTAAAGGCAGAACAACCAATACATGATTAGGCAACTAATAGTTAATACGAAAAAAATGATTTAGCCAAATGTAAAATATATGATTGTAGCCTATGCCCCTACAATTCTCACAAAACCTAAAGCAGGAAGAGTGCTATTAATCTATTTTGTACATCACAGTTTGTTCATGCAGTTACTGGACTTACCTTTGGGACTTTATTCGTGTGTAATTTCCCTAGCTCTACAAGTATAGTTTGACCGAGTCAAAGCGAACAGAGAACTTTTGTTTATATTTTAACCACGCAGACTAATGGTGATCGAGGTGTTCGAGATATTCAAAGTCCATTTTTGATCATCTGCTCCACGGTGTATCCTTTACTACCTACCTCGCGCCGTGCGCGCTGGACAACTCCCGAGCAGCCATCTATCGAGCCAATGAGGAGGGGTTTAAAGTACGGCTCGCGTGAGGTCATACTAGAATTCAAATGGCGCTTTACCTTGTCAGTCAAGCTGGCCTTTTGTAAGCGCAGCAGTCTCATTTCGCAATTATGCACTTGTTTAAATACAAAAGAAGTTTCCTAAAATATGTTAACGAGAATTGAGAATTAGCATGTAAAAAAGAAAGAAAAGCAGAGTACAGTCGTTTTTGACTCGAAAAAAATAACAGCAAAATTGTTATAATTCAAAACCTGATGCCAGCGATAAAACGCTCGTATTTCTTAATTGTTCAAGAATAAAAAACATATACTCTGACTTTAACAAGCATAAACAGAATACGCTATTTTAAACTATTTAAAAAAACTTAACGATTTTTATTTCCTATACTTGGTATCTACAAAATTCTAAAATCATGTCCAGAGGCTTTGGTGCTTAGACGTGATGGAAATGTAAGTCGAATAGTTATAAAAGTTTTTTGCATCACCACTGTGTTGTTCTGTCTGCTCGAGACACCAGACAGGAGAGAGCGGGGCGCGACTGGTATGGCTGGCAGTCACGCGCCTGAGGAATCTCTCCCGGCCCAGAGGATTTACGCCACCTTCGCCTAAAAAAACTGTCTAAAAATGACGGGTGGTAAGAGGATTAAAACAATAATGCCCTTCTCTTCTTCGAGGTTCCTGAAAAGATTTCTTCTTCCAGAGAAAAACCGTTTAGGCAGATATTAAGGGCAGCAAAGTAGCCTTTTAATGTGAAGTTTGAATATTTAGAAATTCTTAAAGAGATGGAGGCGATAGGCATACTGATGGTCGCATTTTTACCCACATGATCATTAAAACATTAAAAGCTAATAAACTAAAAGTTTTTCACCCATTTCCTAAATATATATATTATTAACTTTTATTTTAGTTTATTAGCTTTTTTACTGTATATATAATATATAGTTTTGCAGCCAACCCTACCAAACTCTAGCTCCTGGATGTCCTTTGTAACTACACACGCTGTATCTGTGCGTATTAAGGTTTGGAAGAAAAATCGGATTAACTTGTGAACCGATGGAAATAAGAAGTTAAATGGGAGGCAAATCTGGGCAATGTCTCTTTGTGGGAACCGTTTCTAAAGCAATTAAAGCGAGGAGGAATTCCTCTCAGCCAGGCTACCTTAAAGCAGCTTTCTACAGGCCCTAATGCGCTCCAGTGTCCAGCGCGTCTGAAGGATTGAGCGCAATGTGTCAGAGCGGAGATTTGAAGATGGGTAGCGATGCCCACCGTCGTCTTGATCTGACTATTCGTTACCGCTTCTCTCTCACTTTCGCGGTATTCGTTTCAACATTCAGCTCTATATACTCGTGCGTTGTTCTCTACTCTCAATCCTTGAATTCGCTCTGATCTTACTCAACACCTTTAGATGATTTACAATCGCTCCGAAAGATGACGTATATTTTTGACAGGCCTTCAGAACAAGGCTTCATTCCGGATGTGAAATAAGAAAATAAGAGATTACTGATTAGTTAAAGTGAGAAAATTGTAAAATCATCTCTTCAAAAAGTACATGGCAAATAAATATACTTACTTAACGTATACAAATACTCGTTTATTTAGTGTTCACAGAGCCTGAAGAAAGGTATCACGGTTGCAGGACTTCCTCAGACGCTACACTAGGAAAGAACGTCTTATTCTTCCTTCAAGGGGTAATTCATTACGCGCGCCTGTGCGGGATATTAATCGTGATATGTGGGTTTAAACTGACTAGCACCTTGGGACTCATAAACCAGTACATGAAAGTAACTTGCCATGAGCAATTGCTTAGATATATTAACAGCAGTATATGTACCTTCAGTTCACATCATGTTTTTGTGGACTTAGAGACCTGGTAACCTGAACTACTATGGCGTTTCTTCACTTTACTCAGGTTTTCAGGTTTACTCAGGTTTACTCCCATGAAAGAGTGAATTGTAATGGGAACTTTATTTCTTGTGGCCTTCCTTCAGTGCACACAAATACACATGATTCACACACTCACACACACACACACACATACACAAGTTTCACTCACACACACACATACACATGATTCACTTCCAGGTAAATATATTTTTTTATTAGAAATGTTTAAATCAAGATGTAAAATGCATGTTTATTCATAATTATTTGTTGTTTTTTTACTTCTGGTGACTTGCATTTGATTTCCAAGCACTGACTGTAGGGTCACTGGGCCACTGAGCAACAGGTCTGGCCAGCTTCCCACCCTGTGTGTGTGTGTGTGTGTGTGTGTGTGTGTGTGTGTGTGTGTGGCTGGTTGCTCACATACTGAAACTGGCAGTTGTGTTTCTGCTTTGGACCTGCAGCCTGTAGCTGGACACAACGGAGCCCTTTGTGCTGCTCTAATCCCAGAGCTCCACAGCCTTCCACTGTGCCCAAGGATAAAAGCTCCATCAAACTACTACTTTAGAGGAAAATCTGCCCTAATCCCTCGCTTTACCTAAACAAAAGGAGGGAAAAGAAAAAACGAGAGGGTGGAAAGAAACAGTGCAGAAGGACTAAGAGCCATAACCCTAACCCTAACACATCCATAGAAACAGGACTAAGAGCACACATCCATAGAAACAGTGCACAAGGACTAAGAGCACACATCCAAAGAAACAGTGCACAAGGACTAAGAGCACACATCCATAGAAACAGTTTTACAGCAGAGACTAACAGATTCTGACAGCCGTTCAGCTTCAGAAGTGAAGCACAAAGATCTCCGAGATGCAGGAGGTTTTTTTTTTAGAGGTTTTACAGAACTTAATATAATTGAAATAAGAAATGTTTTTTTTATTAAAAAGATGCGATATTTATATTTCAGGCATACTAAAATGCCACAAATACAATTTGCTGCTCAGGAAAACAGTTTGCTGTTTGTTCGGCTACATTGTATTGGTTCTACCAGATAAGCTTGGGTTAACCCTAACCCTAACCCTAATCCTAACTTTAACCCTAACCCTAACCCTAATCCTAACTTTAACCCTAACCCTATCTTGATACTGGAGTGTATTATACACGAAGAAAGTGGTCTACACTGTGGGCATGAACGTGGGCTTGCGGATGCTTTGTGGAGCTGCATTCCAGCATACTTATGTATGTCTGATCTTGAACACTAAAACATATTTCTGAAAACCAGTAGTACAGAGCCACATTGCTGGTGGGTGTAAGGGGATAATTGTCTCATACAGTTTCATTTCAGTGATCAATGTCTGCCACTAAATCTTAAATAGTACTGAACTCTACAAATCTCATCTTCAGTGGCCACTGTGATTTGGTGAGTTAAGGCTTCCATTTTCCATTTTCTTGTTGGACTGAAATGTTCCACAAGAGAGTCATTTGGGACCTGAATATTTCGGTTCGACTGAAGGGTCAGTCAGAGCTGGTTGAGTCAGGCAATGAAATTACTCCCAATAGCCTATACACTCTTTGTCACATACCTCTCATAAACACACACACACACACACACACACACACACACACACACACACACACACACACACACACACACATGCAAATGCACTCACACAAACACCTCACTGTTCATACATAAAAATCCAGATTTATTATTCATCCAAACATGCATCTACTAAAGCCATAAAACATTTCTAAACATTTAACAATTACCTTAATTCACCCCATGAGTCATCTTAGCAGCAGAATCCTAGGGCTTCCAAAGCCCTAACCCTAACCCTAACCCTAACCCTAACCCTTCCTCGTATGTGGGAGTGATTTGGTCCTGAACTCACCTGTGTGTTTAGACCTCACCTGTGCGTTTAGTCTCTCGCCTGTGCGTTTTGACCTCACCTGTATGTTTAGTCCTTGCCTCTGGCTTAGTCCTTGCCTGTGTGTTTAGTCCTCACCTTTGTGTTTAGTCCTTGCCTCTGTCTTAGTCCTTGCCTGTGTGGTTATCCCTTGTCTGTGTATGTGGTGCTTGCCTGTGTGTTTAGTCCTCATCTGTGTGTTTAGTCCTCGCCTGTGTGTTTTGAGCTCACCTGTGTGTTTAGTCCTCACCTGTTGCTTTGTATTTTGGATTGCCCTTGTTCTGTGCCTTTGCTCAAGTCTTCGGTGTATATAGCAAGTATATTGTTTGTATCTTCTTCTAATGCATCAGGAAAAGGGTAGTTTTTGGATTGTTTCGGTTTATTGATAGTCAGGGAGTTAGGGAAGTGCATGTGTTTTGGTTTCTTTATTTTGGTTATTAGACTCTCTGTGGGTTATCAGCCTGTTTTGTTTTTTTGTTTGTTGGTCTTCTTTTTCAGAGTTGGCCCATCTGAAGTCTTTCTGGTGTGTTGTACTCAGTGTTTGTCTATCATCTCGTACATATATCCGTATAATACAATTATTCCAAACCTATTTTCCGTTGTCCCTTTCACAGAAGGTGGTCGTAACCATTATAAAACTGTGTATTCCTGGTTAATAATGTGGAGAACATGGTTCCAAGCACTAGATTTTTCTTTCTGATAAGAAGTTATAAAAACCAGTTGTGGAGGTCTGCTGTTTATGCCAGAACCTTGGGAGTTTCAGTCCTTATTAATATAGGTGGCTTTTTCTAAGCATGGTTCACACATTTACGTGCAGTGAAGGATATTTTGGAATTTGAGTTGTAACTCCTCTCCTACATGATCCTAGGAGCTATGTTGTCAGGGGTGAAAGCTCCTGGGAGGGTCCCAAGGCAAACAGGTTCTAGGTGATGGGCCAGACAAAGGCTGATCCATATAAAAACCCTATGATAAAAGGCAGCATGCCCCAGCTTCCCTCACCTGGATTAGGGTTACCGGGGGCAGCCTCACCTTTTGGCCTAGGACAACTAGGCCATGACCTAGGGGTGAAATGATTTAGGGGTGAAATAAATGGAATGCATAATTATTTACTGATTGAGTCTCTTTGTCTGTGAGAAATTTACATTTACTCTACTGTGTAAATTCGTTTAGTGTTCTGCAGTTCCGAACTTCCGAATAGAATTGAACTCAACAGTTGTGGGAAAAGTGCAGGTGCAAAAGGTCAGGACAACAAGGGGGGTGCTGAATTTTTTTTGGCCTTGGGCACGTTGCAGCCTAAAGGTGGCCCTGACTGGGGGTCAGACCTTGGATCCAGGCCCTGGGGGAGGGGCTCCTTGATCAGCATGGTTTTGGGCAGGAGTGGGTTTACTCATAGTTCCCTGGCTCACCACCTGTACACTAGAGTTTTCTCTGGTAGATGAGAGGGTTGCTTTCTTGCACCTTTGGGTCAGGGAACGGGCTGTGACTGTTGTTTGTGCCTATGCACCAAACGGCAGTTCAGATTACCCGGCACTCTTGGAGTTCTTGGAGGAGGTACTAGAAAGTGCTCCCTCTGAGCATTGTGTTGTTATGAGACTTCAGTGCTCATGTGGGCAATGACAGTGAGAACTAGAGAAGTGTGACTGAGAGTAAAGGCCCCTCTGATCTGAACCCAAGCAGTGTTCTGCTATTGCATTTTTGTGCTTGTCAGTTTGTGCATAAAGAAGACCATGTTCCAACACAAAGGTGTCCTCAAGGGCACATGGAACCAGGACACCTTAGGCTGCAGTTCGATGATCAACTTCATAATTGTGTCATTGAATTTGCGACCACATATTTTGGACACCCAGGTGATGAAAGGAGAGGAGCTGTCAACCAATCATCACCTAGTGGTGAGTTGGATCAGATGGTGGGTGAGAATGCCGGACAGACCCAAATGTGTCATGAGGGTTTGCTAGGAGTCTGAGTGGGACTTGTCTCATGCCTCTATTGAAGATGCAGCTGATCAGAGCTGTGGCCGCAAGGTTGTCGGTGCCTGTTGCGGCGTCAATCCCTGGTGGATGGTGGACATCTCTGGTAAAAGAGGCAGTCAAGCTGAAGAAAGAGTTCTATCAGGCCTGGCCTGCTTGTGGGACTGTGGAGGCAGCTGATAGGTATCGAAGGGCCAAGTGGTTCAGTCCAGCTGACACAGAGTACCTTTAGGGTTCGACCAGAGATTTGTTCAGCCCTCAGTATGCCTCGATATCTCAGAGAACAAATTCACAACACACAGGTGTCAAAAAGATGCTCTAAAGTTTATTAACAATATAGAAGTTTAAATAGAAGAAAGAGATGATGTGGAAGAAGAGAGTGATGGTGTGAGGTAAACTGATTCAGTGTGAATATGCTTAAGGCCGAAGTACAGATAGTTTAGACGGCAGTAGGACTGGGGTCAGCCTGACCACCAGATAGTCTAACTAGAGAGAGACATTTGATTCAGAATGTAACATGGATCATGGATCATTAAATTCCCTTACAGTGGCTTCAGCTGTTGCTGAGGCAAAAACTTGAGAATGGGAGGAGTTTGGTGAGGTCATGTAAAATAACTGTCTAAAATAACAGAGAAGGCTCTGGCAAACCGTCAGGTGACTCAGAGAGGAAAGCAGTTCCTGACCAACACTGTATACAGTGAGTTCGACTGGGGATGTCATCGGATGGTGGAAGGAATTATTAAAGAATCTTCTCAATCCCACCAGTGCCCCTTCCTCAGAGGAGGCAGAGCTTGGATACCCAGATGAAGATAAACAGGGTAGCTGGAAAACTCCTTGGTGGCACAGCACTGGGGGTGGATGAGGTCTGTCCGGCGTACCTCAACACTCTGGATGTGGTAGGGCTGTCCTGGCTGACACATCTCTGCAACATCGCATGGACATCAAGGGTTTATAGGCTATTCTCTGTCCCGGCTCCCAGATGATGGAATGAACGTCCACTGAGAGTGGAATCCCTTGCGGTCTTCAAGCGCAGACTAAAGACTCATCTATTTGTAGAGTACACTTTTATGTCATACCAATGATAAATAACTCAAATTCTAGCATTCATTTGTTATTGTTTGTTACTATATTTATCATTGTCTAATAGAGCTTATACTAGGATCAGCAGCGATTCTTGTATTTTAACAGTGTTCAAATGTATATTAAACTATCCTAATTACTGGCTAGGATGTGTTCTGTAAGTCAACAACAAAGCACTTTTGTAAGTCATTCTGGATAAGGGAATCTGCAAAATGTCTTAAATGTAAATTTTAATTGTATTGGTGCAGACCCTGAACTGTTCTGTTATAGTGAAGAGAGGGCTGAGCCAAAAGTCAAAGTTCCGACTCTCACCAATATTCACAAGCTCTTGGTAGTGAGCAAAAGAAGCGGCTGAAATGAGCTTTCTCCATAGGGTGGCCAAACTCCCTTAGAGATGGGGTGAGGAGCTAGGCGTTCCAGGATAGGTTTGGAGTAGAGCCGCTGCTCCTCTGCGTTGAACCAACTGAGGTGGTTCAGGCATGTGTGCTAGATGTCTCCTGGACACCTCGCTAGGGAGGTGTTCCAGGCATGTCCAAAGGGGAGTAGAGGGAAGACCTAGGATTTCTCTTACATTATCTTCCCCAGAAGAGCTGGAGGAGGTGGGGGATGAGAGAGAGACCTGTGCCTCTTCACTTAGGCTGCTGTCCCTGTGACCCGGATCTGGATAAGTGGTGGATTATGGCTGGATGGAGTTGTCTTCTTGACCTGAGCAGTACACTGCGCTGTGGAAATAACATAAGAGATTGTTTTTTATTTTGTTTTGTCTTTGTTTATGATTTGTAAAATGTGGATTTATATCCATAACACAGGGCTCCTGAAATAAGTAAGAACTAGCTGCTCCTGTAGTGCCTAATGCAGGGCAGGTTAGGTGTGACAGGTGTAGTACTGTGCTGTCAGCCCCAAGGTCATAGGTTTGATTCCTGAGGAATACACACACAGTCACACTGATAAAAGTAAAGGTGGGCCCTCAGTCCTAACGATGCTATATTAAATATACTACTTTAACTAAACTAACTTATATAGTTGGCCCTCCACATCTGTGAACCCCTGTGAAATTGTAAAAAATGTCAATATTTCTAGTCAGGTCAAAGTTATTTATACAGCTCCTTTTACAGCACATATCACAAACCAGCATGTTTGGGTCTAGATCTGTAATGAGCAAGCTAGTGGAACCAATGCAAAGGGCTTTGTGGAGTCCTCTGCAATGTTAAAGCACATTCACTGAGCTGCGTTATATTTCTTTCAGTTATATATTATATTGAATGTTTCTGAATGAACCACAACATATGCTAATCTGACTTTAGTCATTCATATAATTACAAGGTGGTTTGTTATTTTTAACAGGATGCGAAAGAGTCAACTTATTCCCTCATAGAAAGGCGTGACAGGAGCCATTATAGAAGGAGCTCCAGATCATGTCTCGTTTTGTGTGTGTCTGTGTGCGTGCATGTAAGAAAGAGAGAGAGAAAAACCCAGACTGGATTCAGTGTAGAATACCCATATATACCCATGCAGCCAAAGTATGATTCAAAACTTGTAGCAGATTCAGAGTACAGTCAAGGCTTTGCTGTAGTTGCATTCCCTGCCTCTAGGGGCATGAAGGGTTTTCTGTGAGCTTCTTATACAGGGTGTAAGAAACAGGAAGTTTTCCTGATTTCTGTTGTGCTCTCACCCTTACAGTGGAACATAATTGTTCTCCATCTTGATTGTTCCCTTTTAAGTACATATGTTTTATTATGTCTAACTTGGTAAGAACATTATCAAGGGTAATTTTGCTTGTCAGTGCTAAACTTATTTAGCAATGATAATGCTAGCAGTGTTAGCTTTATTTAGCAATGTTAGCTTTCCAAAGTGGCCATTTGGTTTGTGGGTCTATGCAAAAGGGTTTATTTTATAGCCATCACTTGGAGTCATATAAAGTCATATGGAATGGCCATTAATGCTGGACTAGTGTAATGAGATCTTTAATTGTGGAACACTTTCCCTGCTAGAAGATCACCATGCACTGGGGACCTGGAATGGTTGATAATGGCTCAAGCACCATTACCCAGGTCTAGATTTTTTGGCATTTATCCAGAGCAGCTTACGTATATCTAGTGAAATTCCTCAGGTATACAACATTAACACAGGCATTTTGCTAAGATAGAATAATTATGTATAATGTTGTATATATGATTATGTATATATGATTGAGATCATGACATTTACTAAAAATGCGGCATACACCAGCCAAACAGAGACTGAGTGGCTCCAATCAACACATTTCTCTGAATCAATACCTTCAATTAATGTAATTAATGTAATTTATCTCTGAAATGTACGTGTGAAACATTTGCCAACTGTTGTAAATCTGTTGTATTGCTAAGCTTTATCTGTACTAATTTTTAAATTAGGTCTGTATTATTAAACCCGAACCCTATTTTATGTATTTATTACATTTAGGCATGAATGAAGAAACATAATCTTTCTTACGCACTGCATCTAGAAAGAATATATAAAAATATGCAAATATGTAACGTCATGCACAGAACCTTATCCAAATTTAATGGAAGACCATTTTCTAAGCATGAGCACACCAGCCAGTGATGTAAAAGGACAATGACTTTCTAACTGCTACAAAACTGGAATTGTTTCAAAGGTCTTGCTAGTATGAACAGTAAAGGCCAAGGTTACACAAACGCCCTTTAATTGAAACAACAGCACAGCACAAGACCAAAAACGGGTAAAGCAGTCAGAGCGTTGAATATGTATACATATTTGATAGCATAAATTTAAAAGTTAGAATTTATATAAAAAATAATGTTCTTATTTAAAAAAAACAATCTTGGGCCCCGTTAATAAAGGCAGAACTGAACTGTAACATAACTATGCTACAGAAACATTTGAACTGTCTATTTCTATGGGTCTCCATATACTGTTAAAAATTAGAGCTTCTTAATAAGCCTATTTTTATACTTTAAAAATGTCTATTATTATAAGGAGGTAATTCTATTTATAATTGATTAAGTGTTTGGTAAAGTTCCACTTCAAAATTATTGAGTTCAAAATGGATTTCAGATCTAGAGCAAGCAGTGAAGAAAGAAGAGGAGGGGTGAGGCGATAAGGAGGGGGTGAGCAGGTGGGAGGAGCACGAGCAGGTGGGAGGAGCACGAGCAGGTGGGAGGAGTGATTGACGAGCGGAGGGTAGGCAATGGTGCAGCACTTTCATACTCATGGACTAAGAAACAGAGCTCTACAATCTATTTTCTAGAAAATTGGCAATGACAATATTTTATTTGGTAAATTTTTCAGGAACATGCATTGAAGAGGGCAAAGTTACAGATATAGGTAGGATAGAGACAATGTCAGAAGGTTAGAGTTGGGTAGGAGCACGGTAGAGGTAAGGTAGAGGTAGGGTTAGAGTTGAGTAGAGGGAGGATAGAGGTAGGGTTAGAGTTGAGTAGAGGGAGGATAGAGGTAGGGTTAGAGTTGAGTAGAGGGAGGATAGAGGTAGGG
>JAOXYF010000018.1:0-13347 GCA_028565775.1 Sternarchorhynchus goeldii | reverse complement strand
CCACACCAGACTCTGCCATCCATGTCTTTATGGACCTTGATTTGTGCACTGGTGCACAGTCATTTGGATGGGTGAGCGAATACTTTTGGCAATATAGTGTATATATAATAGAGACAGAGAGAGAGAGAGAGAGAGAGAGAGAGAGAGAGAGAGAGAGAGAGAGAGATCTTGTTTTCTGAGTAGATATCCATAAATGTATATGGAAAAATTTAAACCAAGACTTGGGTTTTTCTTTATAATTCATTATAAATTTTATTTATAATTCACAAACTGATTAAGTTTTTTACAAACTACAAACTACTCCTTAATAGAGAAACACTTTATTCAATATGAAGTCCGTTCATGATTATTAGACAGTTATTCATTATTATTCAATTAGTCTGTATTAGTCAGCCTACTGTTATAGCCAGTAGAGGGCTCTGGAACATAACATTTCCCACAATTTATCAGTGGGTGGTACAATCATTAAGAACCATCGTGCATTAGGCCACATCTACTGTTCAGCATTTATCAACATGCACCATCATGTTGACATCCTCATTTCATCCTCATCTTACAAAGAAAAGGATATTTTTTACCCTTTTTGTGATGGAAAGGCAGGTGAGACTATCACCTGTCCTATACCCTACCATGCTGTTCAGTCCTGAAGGCAGTGTGCAGGACTCCACCCTGAGAGCAGTGATTTCTGCTCTGTCCATTGTTCAGCATGTAGTCCTTGATCTTTCTGCACAGGTCGACCTCTGAGGATGTTCCTCTGTGTCCTAACCCTCTGATATTGATTTTGTGCCTTTGTAAATTGTGCAGGTATATGATCAAAGAGCACAATGCTTTTTTGTAACTTTTATTATAAAATGGTCTGCAGCTATCACAGCATGAAAGATTTAGGATCAACTCACTGATGCTTTATTCATAAACATGTTTCAGTCAGAGGGCAAATGCTGGTACAGAGCTACTCAAGAGGCACATCCCAGGTGGTTTGCAGTGAAACCTCCTGTACTGTTCAGCCCTGAAGTCAGCGTTCAGGAGGCCAGGTTTGCTCAGTCTTCCAGTGGGGTGAAAAAGCAAATGTGCAAATCCAGCAGAGAGTCTGGGAACAAGGAGCAACAAAGAGCTAACAAAGAGCACTTTTGTCTTGTTAAAATAATCCTGATCTTGTTGCTAAAAGAAGCACATAAAAGGGTGTGTGTGTGTGTGTGTGTGTGCGTTTGTGTGTGTGTGTTTGTGCGTGTATGAACCATAGGCACACATATGAAAGTGTGTGTGTGTGTGTATGTTTGTGTGTACTGAACAGTGTGTGTTTATATGTAAATGTATGTACATATGGAAGTGTGTATGAGTATGGAAGGGTGTGTGTGTGTGTGTGTGTATGGAAGCACAATGTTCCTATAGCTGATTGCTTGATTACTTTATCTTGCCTTGATCTGTTTCTCCCCTCCTTCACCAACACAGTATTTTGTCCCTGATTAGCATAGATATCAGCACAGATATTAGCTCATTAGCATAGATATCAGCACAGATATTAGCTCATTAGCGTAGATATCAGCTGATGGGTACTGCTACTCTCTACTAACCCCCCCTCCACACACACACATACTCACACATACACACCCAAACACCCCCACACACATACACATGCATACACACACACACACACATGTCTTTCCCCACACACCCAAGCACCCACTCATATACAAACATACACACACACCCTCTGACACAACCAAACACTCACACACATACACATACACATACACACAGACCCATGCATACAAACCCACACACACACACCACCAGCCCCATGCAAACTTATTTAAGGCTTATTACAGGGTTACTACAGGCTGGGCTGTTACAAATAGGTTATTACAGGCAGGGTTATTACAGATGGGTTATGACAGGCAGGAGTATTACTGGTTGGGTTATTACAGACGGGTATAGTACAATGGGAGTTCGAAGAAGGACTTATAAACTTGTGAACTTATAAAGTCTAAATTACATCAGATATTTAAATCATATTATACTTAATTTATGTTTGTTTTTATCAGATAAAAGGTTTTATCATCAATATATGAAATATGTGGGTTTTAGAACTTACAAATAAGCATTAGTTAATCAGTCTTCTCAGTTCTGCCATTCCTTTTGAACCCTTCAACTATTTGTACTTAGTCTGCCATAGCAGCTGAAGTTGGATAATGTATGAACAGTCATGACGGAGAAAGTTACAAACTACTCAGAAGGTCAAAGTCTACATTCTGACATATTTATTTATCTGCTTCTCTCAAAGATGTGGAAAAAATGTAATAACATAAAGCTGAATGGATGAAATGATCACATAGTTGCTAAGCAACCAAGGCTCATCATGTGATGAAGCCATTCATATCCTGGTCAGTACTGTAATTTCAGTCAAACTGGTTCAGGCACAAAAAGAAAAACACTTTTCTTAAAACATTTCACATACAGTAGACAGTAAATGATTTTGCTTCTCAAACCAAACACACACTTCTGAATCTGCTAGGCAAGTCGTGGTGGGTCGACCAGCCATGTGTAGACTATGGTTACAGCGGTTGGTTAACAAAGCGAACATTCATTCATTTTGAGTGCATTTGTTTAATTTCCTACTTTAAGTCCAGTTTTTTTATGGTCTTGAGCTGTAATCTGTCCTTCTCTTTCTCTAGTGCAGATCTTTCAGCAGGAACATTCAGAGCTGCTGAAGACAGAACGAAACTCTGCTGAGAAGGTGAGTGTGACCTCCACTTTGGCTTTAAGTGACAGGTAAATTGCAAGTTAAGTGGAGAACACAGGCTTTTGCAAATCCTCCTAACCCTCTAATCTGAATACAAAAGATGGAGGCGGGATGGATTAAATTTGACCCCTGAATGAGGTGTTTGTTCCCATCGAGGCCACACTTTAGTCGGCTTTTCATTCCCTTTTGTGCCATGCAGCGGTGCTTTAAAAACAACAGCCCTCAACGAATTCTTTTCAGTCGCTCATTTTCTCCGGAACAAAAGGAAAGGCTGAGCTGCTGGCTTCCTCTACAGGCTCCCATTTCCAGAAGCACAGGCTGTGGAAGATCTTCAGAAAGACTGTTTATTTAATTGGGGATGAAAAGACATAACGTGCTGCTATCGGCAGTGGATGAAAATGAATCCGACCCCTTCTTTAGACTGTGCGACAGGCTGAAAGGGGAGACAGGCCTGGACGAGAGGGAGAGAAAAGCGGTTTTTGGGTTGTCAACATTTCAGAGGCTTACAGTCAAACCTATCCGGGCTCAGGATGGAGAAGTCGGGTGTTAGAGGGCAGAATGACTTGTGATTGGAGGTTTTTGCAGCTCAACTCAAGTGGAATCATCTTCACTCATGGTATGAGGCAAGGACTAATTGATTCTCTGAAGTTTCCACACACTCACGCGAGCACACACTCACGCAAGCACGCACACATACGCAAACACACACTCGCGCAAGCAAATACACATATTCAAACACACACTCACGCAAGCACGCACGCATATGCAAATACACACTTATGCGAGCACATACACATATGCAAACACACACTCACCCAAGCGCGCACACACACAAACACACACTCACGCAAGCGTACACACATATGCAGAGACACAATAAACCCACACCATGAGAAAAACAACAGCAAGGAATCAAAAGAAAGACAAGTCCCATCAAACAGAGCAGTATAGAAACTCTGCAGTAAGGGTTGGTTGCACACAAATGCCTGAATGTGTGTACAGTACCAGTCAGACGTTTGGACACACCTACTCATTACTTTTTTTTTAGTATTTTCTACAATCAAAAAACAGAAACATATCAAACCAATGAAGTAACACATGTGATTATGTTGTGATAATCAATTTGTTTATATTAGATTTTAGATCCTTCGAAGTATCCAACCTTTACTGTCCTCCTCAGCTCCACACTTGTGTTGTTCTCCAGCTGCATGAGGCAGACGCCTATGATGCTTTTCCATCATTCTTGAAGAAATTCTCACATGTGCAGAGCACTTGAAGGTTGAGGGACTAAGGTTGAGAAAGAAAACTAAGTTTGCTAAAGGTGCATCTACAACTAATTGTTTGTGCATGTGTGTGTGTGCGAGTGCATGTGTGTGTGTGTTTTGAAAATCAGATTAAATGTAGGGTAACACCTTTACCAAGGTATATTTGTCTTAGAAACAAAGTTAAGCATAATCCATCAGATTAAAATTTGTTAATATTAAAAATATACATTCAGTCAGGTGTGTCCAAACTTTTGACTGGTCATGTATGTACACATAGACATGTGTTTATATGTACCATCTATGTGTTTATCTGTTTGTGAGTTCTTGGCTGCATGTGCCTGTACACTGTACATGTGATTTTGTTCATGTGAGCATCATTTTGAGCGATGAGCCTGATTTTGTGTGTGCTAGTGAGTGCATGCATGTGTATGTTTGTGTGTGCAGATGCATGAACGTGTGTGTGAGTGTGTGTGTCAGTTTGTATGTATGTGTGTGTGTGCGTGTGTGCATGTGTGTGTATAGGTGTGCGTGTATTTGTGCCAGCGATTCTACTGCATATTGCCTCACTGATTAGAGACTGTAGAAAGAATACGAAACCAAACCCTCACCCCATCACAACCCAACCCACACCCACCCCCTACACACGCCTCCACAACCCAACCCATGCCACACTGTCACAGGTTCACACCCCTGCTGCCACACAGCTGCCACCCAGACCACTGCCATCTAACCTCTAGCCCACATCTCGCTGCCTTCCGGCAGGCAGAAAAGTTCTTATTTGGAGGCATCTGGAGGCCCATCTGCAGCTGTGTGTGAGACCCTGCAGACTCCAGCACCAACATTGCC
The DNA here is from genome assembly GCA_028565775.1 of Sternarchorhynchus goeldii. Taxonomy (NCBI): domain Eukaryota; kingdom Metazoa; phylum Chordata; class Actinopteri; order Gymnotiformes; family Apteronotidae; genus Sternarchorhynchus; species Sternarchorhynchus goeldii. The sequence continues at coordinate 8,496 of JAOXYF010000018.1, read as the reverse complement.
TGATACTTTTACACTATTACTACTAATACTATATACTGTTAACTGAACTCATGTCATGCTGTAATTAGTCAATGTAGCAATTCCAGTCAACAGCAGGAATGATTCATGTTTCACATGGGTTCCATACAGTCACTCTCTCCCCGCCACCTCCTTCTCTTTCCCCCCTCCCTTTTTTCTCTCTGTGCATGCCTGGAGTAGCCATTCTGAGTGATGGAGTAGTGCCCTGGGTGTCTAATGCAGTGGCTTTCAGCAGCAGACCTGGATGTGTTTACAGGCTGGGTGGGCCGTTCCAGCCTTAGAGTGAATCTGTTTCTCCAGGCCACCAATCCCCTCAGGGGCACTGCAGCTCCTCGCCTGCATTGCACTTCAACTATTTGCTCATAAATCTCAACTTTTCTATTCATAGGCTTGTTTTTATAGTGCCCTGTAATAGAACTATGAATTGGAATTATTTTTCATTAGATGATTTCAGATTAGTCATCATAAATCACATACAAACAGAAGAAAGGCTATTACTGTATATTTGCTCCATAGTTTTGCTTCAACACCTCTGTCATATGTACACTCTTCTGTGGTTGATCAACTAGGTCATAGTACATGAGCATAACATTAAAATATAAAAACAAGCCTATTTAGATTGATAGTGTGTATATTATTTTCATATTTAGATTGGTAGTTTATTTTTATATTATTTTATATTATGACCACAGTCACTGTCTTGGCATTTCTTTAATGCATTAAAGATGAATCTCTCTCTCTTTCTCTCTCTCTGTCTCTCTGTCTTTCTCTGTCTCTTTCTCTCTCATTCCCTCTCCCCAACTCTGTTTCAAGAGAAGAAAAATCAGAGGTGAGCAGAGAAAGCTTGAGGTGACTTGACTAAACTGACTTTGTCAAAGCAGCACAAAATATGAAGGGAAAGAAAATGTAAAAACAACTATTTCATATTAATATTCAAAAACAAATAAATAAACAAAAATCACACCGGCATGGTGTATCTATGTGAAAGTGTATCACAGAAACGGAGAAATGTTTTAAATATTCTGAAACACATAGTTGCTGCGGTGGCTATCTCAGCTCCCTCTATAAGTAATGACAGTGATGCTGTGTTTGATGTTTATTCTTGTTTTCCGTTATTGTGCAGTAAAGTTTTGCCCAGTGCTGTTTCCGAGCCTCTGATGTGTTTCTCAGACTTCTCAGTGAATAATCCTAACCCACCATTAAGTTTAGAGATGCTTGGTCAGGTGAGCAGAGAATGAAGTGATCAGAAAATGCATTTTAGAAACAAAATAGAAGAAAGAAAAAAGAAGAAGAAAATAAATAGAATGTTTTCTATTTTTTCCTTCCATGTGCCGGATGCAAACAAGTAAACGTTTGTTTCAGTGAACACACTGCTATGTATTGGCAAAGACAGACAAAGACATAGTGGCACATGCACGCTTAAATACACTCATGATAGACAACGTGAAACGAATGATTACAATCGAACACGAAACAAGACGTGAACCAAGATGACATGCATACGAAACATGGAGAGACACACAGAAGCATACAGAATGGGCGTCAGGGGTGGCCACCATGACAGAACCGCCTTCCAAGGGGCGCTTACTCCCAGAGAGCCCAGTGCCTGTGGACCACCCTCAGACCTTCCCTGAGGAGCAGAACTGAAGGACCGGGAACCATAGTGAACCAGAGCAGCCCCCTGGGGCAGCTCCACCCGAGAGGGGGCCGGCCAACAGTATCCCTTGCCACCGTGCCTACACAACCCTCCCCAGGACTGGGGAAAACAGAGATGGCAAACAGACAGAGATTGACACAGTGACAGGGAAGGACGTGAAGACAGGAATGGAGATGGAACACAAACAGGAATGGTGATAGGACACAAACAGGAATGGTGATAGGACACAAACAGGAATGGTGATGGGACACAAACAGGAATGGTGATGGGACACAAACAGGAATGGTGATAGGACACAAACAGGAATGGTGATAGGACACAAACAGGAATGGTGATGGGACACAAACAGGAATGGTGATGGGACACAAACAGGAATGGTGATAGGACACAAACAGGAAGGCCTGATAGCTGCAGTTTTTAATAATCTTCTGGATCCCTTTACTGTTTCTTTGTTCATTTTATTTATATTCCAGACATTTCAAGATCCACAGAGGAAAGTTCTGTTCAGCCTTGTCTCTCAACATTCCCCGGAACTCAGCATGGAACACGTAAGAGGGCATTCAACAGCACCTGGTGCAAAGACTTTGTCTGAGGGCATTTTTCTCTGACAAATGCACCAGACTGCCTTTGTATCTCCTTCAGGCTTCTCTAATTGGCAGAAAGCATTGTCTAAAGACTCTGGTTTTAAGCTCCACTCAAAATCTGAACCTTATATAAATGCAGTGTATGCTTGGAGCAGAAGGGGTGCAGAGATGAACACATCAATGTTAAATTCAATGAAAATGATGATGTATTTTATAAATACGTAAAAATAATGGCAACTCAAAAGAAATTTGCCAGAGGGGGCATGAGAGTCTCAGGACTCTGACAATAAGGGAAACTATTTGGCCATGTTGCCTGGAATTGCAAAACATGACCAGTTTATTCAGAAAAGGTTAGAAACATGTGGGAACACTTCAGTTTAGCTCAGATGGTACAGAGTCACGAAATCCAGAATGAACTTCTTCAGAGTTTAGTTGAGATGGTACAGAATCACCCAATCCAGAATGAACTTCTTCAGAACTTAGCTGAGATGGTACAGAGTGAAATCAAGAGAAGTGAAAGACCAAGTGTTGTGTGTGATCGCTGATGAAGACTTGCAAAAAAGGAACAAATGTCTATATTTTTACAGTATTATTACAATGGTGCCACCCATGTAATAATCCAAAACAATGCCAGATTTGCATTTTATATTCACTGTAATCCACATATCTTGAATTTGGTTCTTGTTGATATTACCTACAAAAGTGGTGCCTGAGGTGGTTGTCTTTTTTGCACTCTTGCAGCAGCTGTATGACTTTGTATCTGGCTCTTATGTGCATATGAAATTGTTTGCTGTTGAGAAAGAGCTGTACCCCCTGCAGCAACACAAGGAGCTACAGGCACTCTCAGACACAAGGTGTCTGATACACAACATGTACATCACTGTATAACATGTATAACACTGGCAGACACAACTTATAACACTGTATATCACTATACATATCATGCATAACACTGACAGACACAAGGTGTCTGATATGTGTCATGTCGTAATCTGAGGGACAGACTTCCAGCAGTTCTTAGACTGTTGCAGGATCTTGGACTTGAAAAAGTGATGATAGATCAATTGAGGTGAGGGGTCTTCTTTCTCAGATAGATTTACAGTTCATAGGGCAATTAGTGACCTTTTGTAAAGTGCGTGGTGATGCTAAATGTCTTTCTGACATGTTCCAGTCCAGCACACTTGTTCTAGCTAGGGCTGTGTGTCTAGTAGGTGCACATAAAGTCACTTTCCAGGACTGCAGAATTGAAAATAACTTTGGTGAACTATGGAAAGAGGCTGAACAATGCAAAATCAGCGTACAAACAGTATAAAATACATAGAATCATCCTAGAATCATCTTAGAATCATCCTAGAATCATCTTAAAATCAGCTCAAGATTTCTTCACTTATTGCTGATGATCACTGTAGGCCAGAGAAATTGATGCTGCCTTCTCCAGCACACATTTCTAACAGGTGATGTCTCATAGCTGAACTGAAGAGGTGTTTTTCAAAGAAAGGTGAGATTATGCAATGGGTGCATAATCTGAACCCAAAGAGTGTGACTTTCTTGAATTAAGAGCCTCTGTTTGCCTTTCAACATACCAATGAGTCGGATTTAGGTGACCTCATGGATGAGGGTCACCGAAACAAGTGGCTTTTAGATAGGAGAGTGAAGAGTGGAGTAGACTGACCATCTACCTTGTTTGATTTTATTGTTTCTTGAACCTTATAAAGAGGTTTTCCATGACTCATGCATGCCTCATGTGTGTACTCATGTGTGGGTGTACATCTCCACCCTTTTGACAGAGACAGAAAGTCTCCAGACTGAGAACAGGGCAAGAAGAGGGGGGAAGCTCCACTGGTTCTTGCCCCTTCTTCCCTTTTTTCTTTTTGTCTTTCTGTGATATGCAAAGTTATGGTTAGGATTGGGGTTAGTGAGAGTTAGGGCTAGGGTTAGTGAGTGTTAGGGTTGGGGTTAGTGAGGGTTAAGGTTGGGGTTAGTGAGGGTTAGGGCTAGGGTTAGTGAGGGTTAAGGTTGGGGTTAGGTTGGGGTGAGAACACACAGTGATGATATCAGCTAAGACCAACAAAGACACATACACAAATACACTCACTATAGACAAGACACAGGTGAAATGAATGATTACAACTAAACATGAAACAAGACGAACCATGACGACTTTCACACAAAATACAGAGACATACGCATGGGGAGGAGCTATGATGACACTGTTTTGTTTCTAAACTGCATTTTCATCTCAAATGTATAACTGAGAAGAAAAAAATCATAGACGTGTTTATGTATACATATATACACACATACAAGGTGGAAATGTCGAGAGATTATTAATGACATCTATTTCAACCAATATTATGTCTGTGTGTGTGTGTGTGTGTGTGTGTGTGTGTGTGTGTGTGTGTGTGTGTGTGTGTGTGTGTGTCTGATGTAAGGTGAGGGACTGTAGACTCTGGGGAAATTTTCTATTATAGTTTCATTTAATAAATGTATACTTCTCTAACAAACTCACAAAGACCCTAATTAAATCCCTACATGGTATAAGAGAACAAAGACATCAGAAAACCTAACAGAAATGTACCCAAGCATTAACTTAAATGTAGGTGCTAACCCTAACACACACTGACCCTTAACCCCTAATCCTAACCCTCACCGACCCATTAACTCCTAATCCTAACCCTCACTGACCCCTTAAACCCTGGGTTTTATAGGTCTTCCAAACACTACTTTAACTACCAACACACCTGAGGCAGGTTCTGTAGACACATACAGGTAGAACATACCTTGTAATTGCAGTGGAGACTTTCTAGCACACTAATAAGTAGGGTTCTATGCAGAAACAAATTTGTTCAACTCATGAGTAATATGATCCTTTGCACTGGTGAAGTGGCAAACTTGACAAACCTGAACTGTGCAGGAAAACATAACAGTTCTTAAAAGAATGTAAAACATTTTGAATATTTTGAAATGTTGGTATTGCCCCGTTTAAAAAAATGAACTGATAAGAGAAAAGTGTGAATAAATCTTCCTGCAGTCTATTCAAAACATTGATGTTGAACAGGAGTTTTGGAGTCCAACCTAGACAAATGCAATCTGAACTGTAAATCAGCAAAAATGAAAAAGATGCAATCCTGGGAACATTCAGGATACCAGATTAGTGTAAAAGCCTGAGAACGGGTTTGGTAAATATCTGCATTTATATTTATGTTTATATTTATGGAATTTATCAGGTAATTCTATCCAGAGCAATTTCAAAATTGTTTTAGTTGTCTACTTAAAATATCCTTAGCTAAAACAAATACATTAGAGTCCAAACTACTGTTAAACCAAACTACTGTTAAACAGTGCTGAACCATAGAACAATGATACAACAATGCTGTATCTCCACAGAAGGAAACTCAGACATAATTTCTGCTTGTGAATATAACAAAGAACAGAGCAGGACAACTGTTTGTGTGGAGAATATGGAAGGATAACCAACATACAGACACTCCCAAAGACCAATCAACACAATGCAAAAATCAACCATTAACAACTATTTACAACATGAAATAAATTTACAGCTGCAGGAAGGGGCACCTCCTGCTGTGAATCACGGCCACTGACATTTGGAGACAGTGATGGACACTGTTCAGATAACCAGTGGGAGCTCATTCCACCAACTGGGTGGCATGATGGAGTCTTGATACTTGTCTTCCATGAATAGTGAAGAATTGTGGGTCAAGACATACTTGAAGAATTCAAGCCAAGACATACCTGAAGCTCGAAGGACTGAAGATAGAGGCAATTGCTATTCAGTAGTCAGGAGAGCAGGTCTATTTCTGGCCTTGTAGGCAAGATTTTTAAATTTGATATGAGCAGCTACAGGAAGCCAGTGAAGTGAGTGAAGTAATGGAGTGACATGGGAAAACCTAGGAACACTGAAGACCAGCCATGATACAACATTCTGGATCAGGGTGAGGAATGGGGATAGGGTTCAGGGATTGGGTTATAGCTAAGGATAGGAATAGGATAGGGTTAAACCTGGGCTTCTAGGGACTAAAGACTGGGATTGGGGTTTTGCTAGGGAGTGACAGAATGCCGTAATGTAGGCAACTGATTTACAGCAGGAAAACGTTGAAATGTGCATTGCACAGCATTACCAACGCAGAGATTAAAACCACTGTTTTCCATCTTACAGTAGATCAGGCTTTCTCTCAGAATGTAAGTTCTGTTGCACAGGTGAAAGATTCTGCGATTTGAGATTATGTAGAAAAAAGTCACCTTGGCTTTAACCTCTGCTGAACTTCTGGGAAGTCCATTCATTGTGCCGCATTCTGTCCTAGTTCTTGTAGCAGCTCCAAATGCCGGCGATGATGTCTGAGTTTTGAAAAAAATAAATAACACAATTTAGGTTTCCATGTGAAATATGTGAGCAGGCCTAAAACCAGCAGAATTTACTGTGAGAGAGTGAGCATCCTCCCCCGGGATACTAACAATAGTCAAATATATACCCCAGTGAAACAGTGACTGCTACAGATCACGCCATGCACATGATAACATGCTCATTATATATTATGTTTCATTTTCCAGGGTGTAGAATCACAAATCTGTAGAAATGCAAAGCTGTAGAAATACAAGAATGTAGAAATGCAAAGCTGTAGAAGTACAAGAATGTAGAAATGCAAATCTCATTAAACAAAATAAAAGGCGTGTAGGTAATGGGTTAAAATTAAATTAATTTTAATTAATTAAAACTAATTAATTAAAACTAATCACCTCACTCAAAATGCATTTTTGTAGTTATTATATTTACTTACTCCTACTCTGCCTACCATTAACCAACAACGGAAATAGGAACAGGCGAAGGTTCAATGCAGGGAAAATTATTTATTTGATTCGACTCCAAACTATAATTACTAACATAGCATGAGAATATGTGTAACCAACTTTACAGAGTTCTTTGTTATAAATAATAGCCTGCTGTGTGAGAAGTTTATTATACAGCTGCCCTCACTTTTGGACTAACAAACGTGCAGCAGAAATCAGATACTTTGTATGGAATTGGTGTTAACATCAGTTTAATTATATAGGACACTTAAAACCAACAGAAAGTGGAGTTAAGCAATTAACAGATTTATTAATTTAAACAACAGTAAACGACAGGCACAACCATTCTAAACCAAAATGATGGAGATAAAATACCACAAAGTTATACACACTGGTGCAGGGTAGCTCAAGATGGAAGAGAGAGAGAGCCTACACCAAACCTGTGAGACTGTACTGAAGACACCACCTTTCCCACTACACAATATGAGACCAAACAAGGCAAGCAAATACTGTCAGGATTCCACAGTCCATTCCTGGTCCATTTTTCTTCCGGTTCCTACTCCATTCCTGGTTTTGGTTCTTCCCCTCATTATCTCTTCTCCCACCTGTTCCCTGGTTCCCCTTCATTTCCTCCCCTACTTAAGGTGACTTTACTTTGTTGACTATTGTTTCCACATTCTGTGCTCTTGTTGCTTTGCTCTGTTTTGGTACCCAGGTCCTCTTGTATTGCTGTTAGTTCCCCGTTTGATTTGTTTTTTTCAATGAGCAGTAACATAGTAAATCCACTACAAGGCCTCCTGTGATGGTTAATGGTTCAGAAAGAAAACCAGATCTCAATCAAATCTTCACCCAGGTGGGACAATACTTGCCATTTGTTTAGACGTCATTATGTCAATAATAATATGGATGAATAATATGGATATGTGCTCTGTTCATATTCTGATACAAAAAGGAATGATGATGAAGACCTGGATTGTCTTTCATTATGTGATACCAGAACCAATGTATCTGACATAAAGATGCTGATGAGTCTGACAGCAGCACAGCAAAACAGCATCCCTCACTGTCTCCATCTCTAATGATTTAGGTCTTTACTGGTCAAAGAGCAACGAAGATAAGAGACCGTGAATTAGAGTGCATAGATGATTATGGTCAGGGAGGTGTGTCTGTGTGTGTTTTATGAGTGTGCACACTTCAGCATGTACATATAAGTGTGAGTCAGAGCTGTGATATGGAGGAATATTAATCTGGATTTAGGACCTCACAAATGGCTTAAGCAAACAGAGCTTATTGCAGGCCAAGCCTGAGAGAAAGTGCTAAATCTTCACATTAGCTTCCTGCGTTTCTTCTGCTGAACCCGTAAAGCTCTTTTTCTAAAGGACAGCACAAATAAACCTCTCCCCCCCTGCTTTAGCCCTTACCAGCCCCCCC
>JAOXYF010000017.1:12387286-12402410 GCA_028565775.1 Sternarchorhynchus goeldii | reverse complement strand
TTATTATCTAACAGGTTACATATTAACTACCTTAATTCCATTATTAATGTTATTATCTAACAGGTTACATATTAACTACCTTAATTCCATTATTAATGTTATTATCTAACAGGTTACATATTAACTGCCTTAATTCTATTATTAATGTTATTATCTAACAGGTTACATATTAACCGCCTTAATTCTATTATTAATGTTATTATCTAACAGGTTACATATTAACTGCCTTAATTTTAAAAAGCACAAAATATCAGACATGCAAGTAACTATATATGCAAGAACTACAGCAATAAGTGAGGAGATGAAACAGTCCTACTCTATTTCCTAATTCTCTTTTTCTATTATATTTCATGGTGGCACATTAATATTGCATTTGTTGTTGTATTTGTATAATTGCCAGCATTGATCCCCACCATGCCAGAATAACGCCGAAGCTTCTTCTCCGACTTCTTGTATTTGCTGTCATTGTAGTTGAAGCCAAGTTCAAAAACGCCCGGCACTGAGATGCCAAAGGAGACAGTGGTCCTGGACAGAGTGGCCTTCATTGTGTGCTCAGAATACTCCTTGTAGGACTCATAAGCCTCAAGCTTAAAGTCATATGAGCCTTTTGTCTGGGGAAAATAAAATCGTGATTCATATTTTACAGTGCTACCAGCCTGAATGCTTATAGTGATACTGCAAATATAGATATAAGTTGTTGTATAAGTTGTTACATTTTTTGTTATTACTAAATATTACTGAAAATTTGTATACCTTGATAATTTGTTGTGTTGTGAATTTCTGAATAACTTCTGAATAAATGTTGTGGGAGTTCTGAAGAAGTATCTATCAGCTGTGACTGAAGTTCAGTCTGATGTTGGCATCTCTAAGGATCATTAACATCAGAATGAACCCTTTGCTTGCCATAGCTCCAAGCTGCAGTTTAGTTAAGGTGAAGCTGTGACCTCTTTTAAACTTTTGTCCTGCTGCTGTCCTGAAGTATGTGGGACAGGGCAGCAGATGTAGCACAAGGAGACCTGCCTCTAGTGTGTACTGCTGGAGATTGTAGGGTTTCCTGAAGCGAATGTCGTGGATAAAGTGGGGCATGCAGCCCCCAGCATAGAAGCGGTGGTCCAGCACCACCCCCTCCAAGTGACTGTTCAGAACATTGATTCTGAAAGTCAAACAGTGAGTCACATCATTGTGCAATGGTCAACACAGCGCAGTGTCTCAGAACTGGACTAACCCCACCCACCCAATAAACCCCAAAATAACCCTGCAAGCAAAAAAAAGAAACACAATCTAATAGTTATAGTTATAGACTCATTATGCCCAACAGCATATAAAAAGTGAAAATAATAAACATAAATCAAAACAACATATAAAAAAACAGATGTATAAGACACACACCCTTTGCCAAGGTTCTCGATGCCATAGTATTCCTCTGTTGGTTGGTTGCAAGCTTTGAACACCTTTTTACAGGCCTGTTCATCAGAGCCATCACCACAGTCATCATCACCATTACAGCGCAGTGCCTCCTGTATACAGCGCCCTGGGCAACACACACACATACTTCTCATTACAGCGCAGCCCCCCCTGTACACAGTGCCCTGCTCAACACGCACACATACACACAATATTCTCATTAAAGTAAAGTTCCTCCTGTATATGGCAACCTGCTCAACACACACACAAAAAACTCATTCTACAGCAGGGTGGTTTTAACACATGCACTTTTCATAGGGTAAACCTTCCAGCACAGAGCAGTCATAAAGAATAAACACACCATTAACATTATAGTATGATACATGCACATATCCACAGGTAATAAGAAATACATTTTAAAACCATGAAATATTTGTAAAATGTACTTTGTTTGCAAATGTACCCTAACCCTAATGTACCCTGACCCTTACCCTAACGCACACTAACCCTAACCCTAACATACCCTAACCCTAGCAGAGGGTGAAAACACCAGTATGGTAGGTTACCTGTTGTGTAAAGGTTACCTGTGCTGATACACTGAAAGCCCTGACACAGGGGGGAGTGGCTCCGGCATGAGTAGCGAGGAGGTGGAGCACAAGACTCTTCCTCCCTACCAAGTTCATGACATGGTTCCCCTCCGAACTGAGATGGCTGGAGCAGCCTAGCATAGCGAAACTGTTACAGAGAGAGAGAGAGAGAGAGAGAGAGAGAGAGAGAGAGGTGCTCAGTGTTTCAGTCACTGTATCCTTCTGTGTTCTGTTTGTTTCAGTCACTGTATCCTTCTGTGTTCTGTCCGTTTGAGTGAGTGTATACTTCACCCTCTTTTTGAGACATGGGTCACAGCGTGTCCATGACGACCACTCTGACAGGAAACAGTCCACAGGCTCCAGAGGGGGGTGCTGCTGATCTCTGGACTCCAGTCCACTGCAGGCTACAACAGCCAAGCTACCAGAAAACATTTGTACAACAGAATTCAGGTATACAAATTCCCACACCATATCATCTCTGATATGAACCATTATATCATCTCTGATATATAATCTATGCAGAAAATATGAACCACTATGAACTGAGTAAATATGTCAACCATGAAAAGAGGAAAATCTAAACGATGAAAATTTCATAACATTACTAAAAACATTTATCATGAAATATGCAAAGTAAATGGAGTCAATTTACATATTAAACCAGCAGAAGAGAAAAAAATATCTAAAACAAACATTTAACCAATTACACATGTTAAACACATCTACACATGTAAAATACACACTTTCTGAACTTGTTTCTAACATGCCACGACTGAAAAATAATATCCAAATATATACAATATTATTATATATACAAACTATATCCTATAGCATTATATCCAAAAGAATATCTGTAAAATACATTGTGTGGGAAGGTATATTATATATTACATAAGAATGTATATTATATATTACATAAGATGGTATATTATATATTACATAAGATGGTATATTATATATTACATAAGATGGTATATTACATACTCCATAAGGTATATTATATATTACCTAAGAAGGTATATTACATATTACATATGAAGGTGTATTACAAATTACATAAGAAGGTATATTATGTATTGCATATGTGACGGTGGCCGTCCCTGCCTCTTCCCTAGTCTTGTCTTTATGTGGGCGTGTCGGTGTGGAGGTGTGTTTGTGTGCCGCGTGTGTTGTGAGGAGTAACGCTCGGGTATCAGCGTTACTCGTTTCACCCGTGTCTCGTCAGGGTGCGTGTATCACACACCCGGTGATTGTCGGTCTTCGTCGGACTTCAGACTTATTGAGAAGTGTGCGCACGAGACTTTGTCCTTGTGATTTTCGTTCATGTAAATAAAACCGTTTAAACACTACCGTGTTTCGATTTTTGCTCGTTCCTGCGGCACAACTGAACCGTAACGTGACAGCATAAGAAGGTACTGTATACTATATATTGCATATGAAGGTATATTATATATTACATATTAAAATATATACATAAGTTAAAGGCAGTGTTTATTTTGGTGAAACACAGAGGTGATCAAAATCTGCTGGGCATTAACTACACAGACTAAAGCACCATGTTTCCACAGACCTAAACGTTCAAACTCACCATGTTTCCACAGACCTAAACGTTCACACTCACCATATTTCCACAGACCTAAACAATCACACTCACCATGTTTCCACAGACCTAAACGTTCACACTCACCATGTGAAGAAAGCAGAGAGGCCTGCAGTTCTAAAAGATGCTGAGAAAATGGCCATAGTGAATAAATGAAAACATCAAAGAGGTAAAACAACACCAGCCTAAATAATCCAATGGACTAAACCTTATCTGCAGTTTATAACACATGCACACACACACACCCCCCCCACACACACACACATTTCCCCCCCCAAAAAATCAATACACTGTGTTAACATCAGACCTACTCTTCTGTACCTAAACTCAGGGTGTTTTGTTTAAAAACTACAGCATGAACAGTTTACACTTTTATTTTCCACAGTAACACATGCAGCTCTACACACTGTAATGGTCCTAAAACCTCAGTGAGAGGCTGAGAGCAGAAGATTATGGATTTGTCCATCCAAAATGAGGCAGTGTTGTGTGACACTTTCTGTAGTTCTAGACAGATGAACATAGTCAATAGTTTGCTGTTTATATAGTGAGATTTCTATGAACTTTGACCTAATGGCTGTGTGTTAAACACAAAATTAAAATCACTATTCTTTTGTCTCATTTAGCACTTAACAGTGTATAACAAGTGGAAGCTTGAGGGTTAACACACTCATTAACAAAGCATTTTAGGGGTACAAAATACACACTAAATACTACTCAGTCTAACTAGGTCAGATTTCATTGTGTATAATGGTGTGTAGAAAATGAATTGTTAAGTTAGATATGCCCTCTAGTGGTTGATATTCGATTATTGCAATAAGAATTACAGATGTACTGTGGATTTTGTTCAGAATGTGACCTGGAATTATTATTGTTTTGTGGTTCTGACGTTTAAATATGAAATTACATTTAAATAATTAATCTGAGGAGTGTGAACACAACAAAATAAAAGCAATGGATCAGTCAGATAAATAACTTCAGTTTGCAGATAAAAGACAAGATTACATTACTAAATTTCAAATCTGTAGCAGCTGTAATGATGACAAACCAAACAATTAATATCCAAGCAGAGAGCAACAGCTAAATGCATTATCACCACTTAATTAAATCAAGACTGTTCTTACCTTTGTGAAATTAAGTCCTGTCTTCCTGCGGGGGGTCATCACACAGTTGCCAATATCATAATGTATGCTAGGGCCATTGTGTTCTGGGCATTGGACATTAAAGTAGACACATGCAGACAGGGTATGTGGGCTGTCCTAGAGGTAGAAGAGTATTGCTTTGGTTACCAATTGTGTACTTTAGGGTTAGTGTGCTGAATCGTTGGACAAATGCAGTTTGAACAGATTTGCTTTTAAATCAACAGTTATGTCTTATTCCCTATGTTTTGTAAAGTTGTAGGTGTATGAAGGCCACAGATGGGATTGGCTAACAGGAAGGTCTACAAACTCCAGCACAACTTCGGCTATTTCAGTTGAAGAGAAAAGCCCACCGTAAATCACTCACTTAGCTCCAAACAAAACACATTTTTGCTAAGAAAATCAGTGTATAATTGTATCAATATGATGACATTTTTCTCCCAGTGTAAATGAATCCCTCCACAACATGACACTATGGAACTTGACAATATTTGGTGAAGGAGTTTCCATATTGTGATCATAAAACATACCTGGGTGGACAAATGAACTGGGCTTATATAATTTTTAAAAATGAAGAAAAAAACATTTTTTAAATTGCTGTTGTGTAAATGTTTAGTGAAATGCATCATCAAACCTTCTTTGGTGAGAAACAATATAGACTGTGGGTAAGCAGCAGATGCTTCGGTCCCTGCACACAGGGAGTCAGTGTGTAAACATGTAGTGTGACTGCAGGAGTCTGTATGTAAACACGTGGTGTGACTGCAGGAGTCAATGTGTAAACATGTGGTGTGACTACAGGAGTCAATGTGTAAACGTGTGGTGTGACTGCAGGAATCTGTATGTAAACATGTGGTGTGACTGCAGGAGTCAATGTGTAAACATGTGGTGTGACTGCAGGAGTCGGTGTGTAAAGGTGGTGAGACTGCAGGAGTCGGTGTGTAAACACGTGGTGTGACTGCAGGAGTCGGTGTGTAAACACGTGGTGTGACTGCAGGAGTCGGTGTGTAAAGGTGGTGAGATTGCAGGAGTCGGTGTGTAAACACGTGGTGTGACTGCAGGAGTCGGTGTGTAAACACGTGATGTGACTGCAGGAGCCTCAATTTTTACTCAGTTTGGAAGCTGTGTAGCCATTTCTCAGCAGAAGGACGCTGTTAAATTTCGACTAACCCTGACGTCCAAACCTCCCACACAGTGCACAGGTGTGAGAGCAGAATGCCCTCCCAGCCTCCAGCACAGCTAAGGCTTCTGCAGCACACTGTAACATGACACAAGCACAAACTCACGTCTTGGCAATATAAGGAGCTCATTATCAATCAAATATTTTATAAACTTTTGACCAATTATTTGACCAAGGATACACTGCGCAATTCAAATGAAACTTCAGTACAGAATTCTCTTTATTATTCATATGCCTGTACTTGACAGCATGCCTGCTTTAGTGTATATTATTATGCTGCTGGTCTTCACACTGACTTTGGTAGATAATCCAGGGATGGAGAACGAGGAACCTCATTCTCCTTTTCTACTTTGGTTCAACTTGTGCATCCTGCCTTTTTCTTACAGCTCTCTTCTTCACAGAGTTGGAGAGCAGGTCACCTATAATAATAATAATAATAATAATAATAATAATAATAATAATAAATAATGAGGCAGATCAAATTTGAATTATGAGACTGAGAATCAGGTGTGAATCTATTTGAGATTCAATGAGAAAATTCAATGAGAGCCAAAAAGTAACGCAGATAAAAGATACACACACACTCGTACCCACACCATAATTTGTCTTGTACACATTCTTTACACTTCACAGATTAAACTAATCATGTTCAATGTTGCTAAAACATGCCCAGCAGGTGTCAGCAGTACGTCCTCAGTTACAATAGTGGAACTGGCTCACAGCTTCTGGAAGAGCAGGTAACACACACACACATTGACTTGTTATAGATTCAGAGTCTAATAAAACACATCAGACTCTGGAGGAGATCAGACAGAACCAGACACACCTTGGTTGCACAGGAGTTCAGGTGGACATGTGTTTGTAAAATCCAGCACAAACCAGTGTGTAAGAACCCATTATAATACATTCCTGTGCTGTATATTATCATTATATTTTCGATACAATAGTAATTTTACTTTTGCAGCCCTCCTAGTCTAACCCTTATCTCTTCTGAAACTGGAATAAATTTCTTTAACAAGCACATTACCATGTTAGTTCTTTTAGCATTATTTCTGCTTCATGTGAGGGCCATTAGAAATGTGAAATCTCCATCCACTGCAAATTTATTTTGCCCCACTATGACCATCTCCACCTTAAAGATTCATTTCCACCCTCAGGGACTAAATAAAAAAATGTAAATGTTGAATGATGAAGCTCAGAATGCATTGATTAATATTGATTAATATAATTAATAGTGGCATAATTGGAGAAGATATAAAGTTGTAAATAAGACAAAGTTCTAAATAAGATCTAAAGTTCAAAGTGAACGAACACCTTTCATACCCCAGAACACCACTGGTGGAGGCCATCACTCATCTTTCACAACATGGCAAACACTCTCCCTAGTTCCCATGGGGACGGCTGCTGTAAGATGGTAGGCAACAGCTTCTGTTTGTGCAGGGGAGGGCCCAGAAGGAGGGTCAGGGGTCAGGGTCACGGTGCCTGGGTGGGGAGCAGGTGTAACAGCTACAGAAGATAAGGGAGCCAGGCTGGTGTCTCCTGCTCTGATGTGATGTTCACGATGTTCACAGCTGTTATGCGCCGTTACAAAGGTTTACAGCTTTAAGTTCTAATGAGTTATTAAATATGAATGAATAAGTTATACTTGTATAGTATAAAATTGTACTTATTGTACAGTTATACGCTTTGCAATCAACACACAGCTTCTGCATCCAGTCATATAATAAATAAGCAATTTATAAATTAATTAAGTCAACATAATTAAATGATCAACATAATTAAATGATCAACATCACCAGCATACATGAAGTAACTAAGGACCCATTAGGTACAAAACTTGTTTCTACTAGACGGTTCACAAATGTTTTCCTCTTACTACATTCTTGTTACTGCTCATTCAAAAGGGGGTCACAGTCTCTCTTCTCATCAGACTGGAGATATGCATACAGTATACATATATGCATACAGTATACATATATGCATACAGTTTTCAGCAGTTCTGACAGCAAAAATGGCAGTGAATTACATGTTTTAGTTAATTACACGTCTTAGTTAATTATCCATAAGTAGCTTGATACATAAAAACATTGCTGGAGGAACGTCATTGTACGTCTCAATCGTGAGACTCTATAGTGGATTGTGATGTAAGTGACCCTGAGGTCAAGATCAGCTCAGAGAGATCGAGCTCATCACAGCAAGATCAGCTCTGGGAGATCGAGCTCATCACAGCAAGATCAGCTCAGAGAGATCGAGCTCATCACAGCAAGCTTCCACTTCCTGCATCCCACAAGGCTGTGCGGCTGCTTGTAACAGAGCCTGTGTGTGATGGGTCTGATGCACATGTGAGTCTGACGTCACCTCCTGCACACTCTCGTCGAGTTCCTCTGTGGATGCACTAAACTGATAAGTGCAGTTGGCTCTGTGGAGGGCGGAGTTCACTGTGAGGGAAGAAGGAGTTGTCGTATGCAGGGTGGAGTCCATTGTGTGGGTGGGGGGGGTTGTTGTGTCCAGGGTGGAGTTCACTGTGTGGGTGGGGGGGGTTGTTGTGTCCAGGGTGGAGTTCACTGTGTGGGTAGTGGAGTTTGTCATGGGAAAGGAAGGATCCAACATGTGGTGGGCGGAGTCAGCTACACGCTGTGGGCTGGTGATGGCTGAGGATGGTGCAGACGACTGGTGCGAGTGATGCTGCATGGTTGCTATGGGAACTATGCCTTGGAGCAGGGCGGCAGCTGGGAGGGGAGGCCCCGACATGCCTACTGTGTGGGCTGGAACAAAGGCCCACTGCTGCGAGCCTGTCACGGAGGAAGGAACGAGGTTGGCCTGCCTCCAGATGACCTGCTGGTCCCCTCGAAGCATCTGGGACACCTGCAGTGGAGGCTGAACACTAAACGTCAGTGGAGCCACTGGTGCACTAAAAGACTGCTGGGCCCAGTGAGACATTGGCACCGCCCCCATTGTCATGTAACCTGAGACACAGAGGACAGAGGGGATAGAGACAGTACAGAGGCAGGACAGAGGTGAGGGAGGCAGGACAGAGGGGAGAGAGACAGTACAGAGGCAGGACAGAGGGCAGAATAAGACTTAAGCAAGTATAAAAGCCAAAGGAATGGGAGGGTTGGGGTGGATCTCAGAGCTGCAATAATGTTCATCAATTCCATTAAGTAATATTTATCAAAGCGCAAAACCTTATTTGGCATATTAAATTTAGAATACCAGTCTAATATAGTATACCATTCTAATTTAGTATAGTATACCAGTCTAATATAAAAAACAAATAATGTATCAGTTTATAAAAGTAATTTAACAGTCCTGCCCCATAAAACATTGTGAATTACATCACAGGATGTAATACAATTGTTATGGAATCTTACATATTAAATACGTTAAAGATTTATCATCAATATCAGACAGTGTACAAAAACTATCACCACCCTCAGTGTTAATCTATCAGACAATGCAACTAGTCTGATGTTATTCTTAAGGTGTGCAGTTGCCATGGGTTACCTGAAGGCACAGCAGGGGGACTGAAATGAGTGAGCAGGTGTGGTTGGCGCAGTTGCCGCCGGCGACTGGGATCCAGCGTATTAGCGGGGGATGCAGGTGTCTTAACATCAAACAGATACAAACCAATTTTAGGTGACAGACCTTTAGTCAAACAATGTATACACAACAGCCTGACAGAGGGACTTAAACAGCATTGCTGATATAGATATAAAGTTTAAAATGATTTATCAAGAAAATAATGACCCTAGTCTCTCAGCTAACCCTAGTCATACAAAGAACCCTAACCCTAGTCACTTACTGATCTCATACCAGTTCTATAAACCCAACAGGGACTGAAGGGCACCTCCAGAGCCCAACGATGATGAACTCATGTATACAGAGGCAGGGACAGAGGACCAGTGAAAGGGTTAGGGTTAGTGGACCAGTGAAAGGGTTAGGGTTAGTGGACCAGTGAAAGGGTTAGGGTTAGTGGAGCAGTGAAAGTTACTTTGAAATTCACTCACTGAGAGGATGTCTGGGGGAGTAGCCATGTCTCCAAACAGGTCCAACTGACTGATGTTCTGAAAGAAGTTTAAAAGGGTGTAAAATAGGAAATAGACCCAGGCAGAGTAAAGAGTCATAATTAAAGTTTGGCCAGACTTGCTTGTGTCACACATGAGTGTGGTGAGTGTGGTGAGAGGGTTGAGTGGGCTGCAGAGTAAGCGTGGTGAGCGGTTGTGAGTGATGAGTGGGGTGAGTGGATTAGGGTGAGTGGGATGAGTGGTGAGCAGGATGAGCGGGGTGAGCACCCCAGCTATCAAGGAACTCATAACAACACGGACTGATTCATCATAACAATATGGACTGATTCATCATAACAATATGGACTGATTCATAAGGAGTACAGAGGCTATACGAGCCTCACAGAAGTAACTAAACATTTGTAGTATTTGTAGGGGTGATGAAGGGATGTAGAAATGAGGGGTGGTAGAGGATATACAGAGAGGGTATTTAGCAGATGTAGGGGGGGTAGGTGAGGGTTGTAGAGGGTATACAGAGAGGGTATTTAGCAGATGTAGGGAGGGTAGGTGAGGGTTGTAGAGGATATACAGAGAGGGTATTTAGCAGATGTAGGGGGGGTAGGTGAGGGGTGGTAGAGGATATACAGAGAGGGTATTTAGCAGATGTAGGGGGGGTAGGTGAGGGTTGTAGAGGATATACAGAGAGGGTATTTAGCACATACAGAAGCACAGAGGAGGCTATTCAGCCCATATAGTACAAGTCAAAAGTCTGGACACACCAAGGTACATTACAAAACAGGGAACATATCAAACCAATGGAACAGCACATTTGTGACTCAATACAACGAGTTAACATTTGTTTATGGTAGTTTTTAGGTTCTTGGAAGTATCCTCCCTTTACTCTGATGACAGCTTTGCACAGGTGTTTCTCTTCACCTGCTTCATGAAGCACCTGTGATGTTTCTCCATCTAATTCTCACCTGTGCAGAGCAGGTTAAGGGGGTGGGACTAAGGTTCTCAAAGAAATTAGTTGCTGAAGGTGCATCTAAAATCAACTGTGTGTTTGTGTGTTTTGGAAATCTATTCATATAGAGGCTAATACCTTTTCCCAGTTTATTTAAGCATAATCCAGTAGATTAAAATGTTTTACCATTAAAAACATACATTCAGTCAGGTGTGTCCAACCTTTTGATTAGTACTACATATCCACCTACTTTCATAAAATGGCGTTTTGGAACATCATAGATTCCTTCTTTCTGCCGACTTGATGGAACCTAAAAGTTGTAACAGCTCATTAACATCCAGCAACCTTTGCACAAAAGACTGACACATTAAAAAAATATATTTAATCTTTTTTTCTTCTTTTTAAAATGATTAAGCAGTAGGATTAAGTATTGAGCTCCTCATCAAGAGTAGAATCACTCTGTACAACCTTCTGTATACCACTAACCCTACAAACGAGTCCTGGGAAGGTGAAGGGCTTGGCAGGGCAGGGCAGGGCAGAGTACCTGGTAAACACTCTCCTCCAACAAGGGACTGTGGAGAGCCTCGTGTGCAGCTTCAAACACAATGTACTGGTGATGCAGGGTGAGAAAGAGAGTGAGAGAGAGACACACACAAAGTGGGTAGAGAGACAGAGAGAGACATACACAGTGGGTGTGGGGAGAGCGAGGGAGAGAGAGAGAGAGAGAGAGAGAGGGTAGAGCCACACAAGGAGGTGTTGAACTCTGTCTCACCATTGGACATGTGCTAACAAGCAGAAAATAATATATAAACCCCACCCGTGATATAAACTCTTATGTCAAGAGGTTCTGTTATATGTCAAGAGGTTCTGTTACATGTTAAGAGGCTCTGTTATATGTTAAGAGGCTCATGTGTGTTGTATTAGCTCTGAAATCTGCCTACCTGGTACACTGGGTCATCACTGTCATCCTCAAGAATCGTCTATTTCAGAGTTAGGTTCAGTGCATATGGGAGAAACCATGCAAGCCAACAGCACCAGAGAAAGAAAAATATTATGAACATGTGTGTGCACGCATGCCTGTGTGTGTGTGTGTACGTGGGAATGTGTGTGTGTGAGAGAGCGTGCATGCATGTGTGTATTTACCTGGTAGACAGTGTGTGTGAGTGTTTACCTGGTAGACAGCCTGTGTGTGTGCGTGTGTGTGTGTGTGAGTGTTTACCTGGTAGACAGCCTGTGTGTGTGCGTGTTTACCTGATAGACAGCCTGTGTGTGTGCATGTGTGTGTGTGTGAGTGTTTACCTGGTAGACAGCCTGTGTGTGTGTGTGTGTGTGTTTACCTGGTAGACAGCCTGTGTGTGTGTGTGTGTGTGTGTGAGACTGTTTACCTGGTACACAGCCTGTGTATGAGTGTTTACCTGGTAGACAGTCTGTGTGTGTGTTCACCTGGTAGACAGCCTGTGTGTGTGAGTGTTTACCTGATAGACAGCCTGCTTTTCTCTCAGAGCTTTCTCCTCTTCCTCTCGCTGTGTGAGGTCATAGATGAGTGTAAAGAGGTCACGCAAATCCAAGATCAGAGGCTCCGCCTACCACCACAAACAATAAGAACACATCAGTGCTGAAGATGTGTGGACCATGGCAGCATCAGGCTATACAAATTCATCACAAGTTTTATACAAAGTTTCCAGGGGCGTGTGGGTGCAACAGGTGAATGAATGAATGAATGAATGTTTGATTTTCTTAACATTCAAAAATGCTTTACAGTTACACACACAACTTCCAGATACACTGGAGAGAAGCGCCAGCACCTGAGCCCAGTGTAATGCACTCAACCACAGCTCCCTGGGGGCATCAGGTACAGGAAGGAGAGGGAGAACACCACCCAGGACAGAGCACCAACCATCAATGGAGAGAGAGAACACCACCCAGGACAGAGCACCACCCATCAATGGAGAGAGAGAGAGAACACCACCCAGGATAGAGCACCACCTATCACTGGAGAGAGAGAACACCACCCAGGATAGAGCCCAATCCACCACTGGAGAGAGAGAACACCACCCAGGATAGAGCACCACCCATCACTGGAGAGAGAGAACACCACCCAGGATAGAGCCCCATCTACCACTGGAGAGAGAGAACACCACCCAGGATAGAGCACCACCCACCACTGGAGAGAGGGAACACCACCCAGGATAGAGCACCACCCATCACTGGAGAGAGGGAACACCACCCAGGATAGAGCTCCACCCATCACTGGAGAGAGAACACCACCCACCACTGGGCATATAGTCACACAGTCACTTCAGAACAACTTTTTTTAGGGTCATCAAAGGTCACACAGACAGACGATGACAATTTAATGGGGAAAGCAGCTTACTTAACCTCTATGTATTTGGATTGTGGGACAAAACTTGGAAACCTAAGAAAAAAACCTACACAAACACAGGGAGAGCCTGGAAACTCCAAACAGATGGGACTTGAACCCAAGACCAAGACTCTAGTGCCGAGAGGCAAACATGCTAACCATCAACCCACAGTATTACAAGTGATGTAATAGAAGAATAGCATGTGTGTATTAGTTCATGCGTGTTGTATTAGACTAGTTTAGTTCATGCTAGCCTGCTGCATGCTGTATCTGCTGAATACAACAGCTTTAGAGCAGCTAGTTTCTCTCCAGAACACCACCCAGCTCTGAACCCTGCAGAACCTTGCTCAGTTATTTTGTTTGGTGAATAACGAATGGAAAACGTTGCAGGAAAGAATATTTGTGCATCTAACAGCCTCGGAGCTGAAACACTGCATTGCTCATCTTGTCTGGCAGAAGAAACCTGCCACCAAGACAGAAGAAGCCACGTCCACCAAGACAGAAGTACATGACTGCAGCACTAGCAAGGACATGCTTAGGGAAACATTTCACACTTCCAGATTATAAGACACATTTTATGTTTAAGCGGAATTAAAGCTGATGGCTACATGAGTGTTCAAACCCACAGCTCTAATTCTGATAATGTTGGTAAGGCTGTACTTGTGACAGAGAATATGAAAAAGGTCTGGAGTTCCAACACAGTGTTGGAGAGATTTAAGATAAGAAAAGACAACCCATATTGTTCCCTTAGTGACACCCAGCTGTGATTGACAATTTTTTGACCTGCCTTCCGGATGACCTGCAAACTCATGCAAAAACATGAATGATGATTAGTCAGGGTCAAATGTAGTGTTGCCAGTCTCCCACCAAAGACACAGAAAGAATTAAAGCCACTGGTTAATCTGACATAGTGACTATTGTGAAAGACAAAAATAATAAATTATACAAAACTAAAATATCTAATTCAGTAACCAATTCACAGCAACCAAGTAACACCCAAAAATGACTTGAGGAAATCAGGTCAGCCCTGATACTGAATATAAATTAAATCTATTTAAAATCTGTTTAGACTGAATTGGGTCCCCCAGCAGGTATGGAGTGGAATACAGAAAAAGGGTGGAAAAAGTGAAAAGTAGGTTCACACGGCTTCTTACACGGCTTCTTACCGAGTGAACGGTCTTGATGGCTACAAACTTGTGGTTTTCCTCTTTTCCACAGACATAACCAAAGGCTCGGTGGTCTCGGGTGTCTCTGGCGATGTAGGAGACTTCGTGAACAGAATGGTGGTGCTGTAACACCTGTGGATTACAACACCATCCATAGTGAAGCTATCAGCATTTAAGTAGGACTTAATATGAGACTATCTTTTAATATGAGACCAGGTTTTACTGATAGCTATAACAGAGGCTACATTTACAAGAGTTATGGTTAATCCTAATTCTACAGCTACACCATGGGTGGCATGATATACCCCCACCTAACCCCAGGGGTGGCATTATTTACCCAAATTTGTGAATACACACATAAGTGAATGTTCCCCGTTTTGTTCAAGCGAATGTGTGTTTAATCCAGTTTTATTCGTGTGCTGCTCTTCAAAGATCTACATTATATTTACAGTTTCAGAATATTTACAGTTATTAGTGTGAAAATATTTATAAGTCTGAAAATCAAACACATGACCATTGTCCTGCTGGCACCATTTTATACATGCTCTCTCAGGTGTGGTACATGTTCTTCCTGCTCTGTCAGGTGTGGTACATGTTCTTCCTGCTCTGTCAGGTGAGGTACATGTTCTTCCTGCTCTGTCAGGTGTGGTACATGTTCTTCCTGCTCTGTCAGGTGTGGTACATGTTCTTCCTGCTCTGTCAGGTGTGGTACATGTTCTTCCTG
>JAOXYF010000017.1:12367998-12380960 GCA_028565775.1 Sternarchorhynchus goeldii | reverse complement strand
AGTATCCCTAAGCACTTTTGTAAGTCGCTCTGGATAAGAGCGTCTGCTAAATGCCATAAATGTAAATGTAAATGTGTATCGGTAGGCCCATTAAGGTGCACTCACCACCTTTGTTTAGGTGATTATCATGATATCTGCACCTTAGTGTGTCTGACTGCAGTGTTAAGTGCAGGATGGGTGGGGATGAGTGGTGTTAGATCTGGGATTCCAGTGATTCTGAGGTTAGTCCAACTAGAAGGTGTTTCACTTTTGAGAGAATTTGTTTTAACGTAGATAACATTTTTTCTAATTATTAAGTCCAATTAATGTATGTGATTATATGGAATATTTCACAGCTCTGAGGAATCTAGACCACCTATTCATTTGCATACATTTTGTCCAAAACTGAGACACTGCTAAAAGAACTAAAGCAAACTGATCTAAAGTAAACTGAATTAATGTAAACTGAACTAAAGTAAACTGAACTAAAGTAAATTGAACTAAAGTAAACTGAACTAAAGTAAAATGATCTAAACTGTTTTCGTAGGTTTTATAGTAGGAGTCATTCTAAACAAGTATATACTGAATGTGAGGGAAATACAATAAATATTTTTGGGACAATGTCATTTTCAATTATTTTAATGAATTCATTCTTAACATCATGTGATATTTTTTCATGTGCTGAATCTTCTATACTAAACCCAGATATGGTTAGATATTTATGTTTTTTCTCAAACTGATGACTATAAATAAGATCATTTTTAAAAGTCTCACAGATTTGATTCAACAAATATACTAAACCCTGAACACTGTACACATATACTAAACCCTGTACATTGTACATGTATAGTAAACCCTGAACACTGTCCAGTCACAAACTCCATAATAAGAATTGCTGTATTGTGCTGTACTCGGTAATAAACATGTTTTATAACAAGACACTGTTTCTTTGTAAAATAATTTCCAGTCTCAGGACCAAGGAAGTTAATTACTTGTACAGTTATTGATTAAGTACCGTTATTGATTATTACAATGACCAATAATAATCAAATTTTGACATTTAATTCTTTGTATTGTTGTTTTCTACTCCTGTATATACTGTAAGTCTATTTTTTTACTCCTGTATATACTATAAGTCTATTTTCTACTCCTGTATATACTATAAGTCTATTTTTTACTCCTGTATATACTATAAGTCTATTTTCTACTCCTGTATATACTATAAGTCTATTTAAGGTTGTTTACTTTGCTGATAATCATGAAACTGTGAGTTCCGCTTACAGAGATGGTGTTACAGTAATTCTAACATCCAATTTGCGATGGTGTCACAGTAATTCTAACATCCAATTTGCGATGGTGTTACAGTAATTCTAACATCCAATTTGCGATGGTGTTACAGTAATCCTAAGAACCTGTTTGTGATGAC
Organism: Sternarchorhynchus goeldii; assembly: GCA_028565775.1. NCBI lineage: Eukaryota > Metazoa > Chordata > Actinopteri > Gymnotiformes > Apteronotidae > Sternarchorhynchus > Sternarchorhynchus goeldii. The sequence continues at coordinate 12,379,555 of JAOXYF010000017.1, read as the reverse complement.
TGTCCCTGAAAAAAAACTATTCACTCTGATCTGTTGTTCAGTCTCTGTACATGTACTCCCATCTGATGATTCCTGTGTGATTATTATAAAACCCTTAGAGAAGATATTGATGATTCCTGTGTGATTATTATAAAACCCTTAGAGAAGATACTGATGATTCCTGTGTCATCGGGGATATTTTTGCTCGTTGAGTCCTGTGTTATGAGCCTTTCATATGCTGAAATGGATTTAAAAGAGTCATGTTCACACATGGGGATCATATGTGTATACACATACACACACACACCAATAACACAGTATACACCAATAACACAGTATACACTGTTTCCACCCTGAGGGTCGAGAGTTGTGTATGCATGTGTTTGTGTTTTATTCAGGTTGTTGTTCATCATTCTCGAGTCGGCTCTACTCGTCCAGCCTTCCAGATCCTTTTGTCCCTTCCATGCCACGCCCCCCTCATGCGATGTTGTGGCCTTTCTGGATTGGCTGACAAACCTCCGGAAGCACATAAGAACCTCTGGCCAAGATGCAAAGCATGAGAGAGCGACTGCCTCGGTTCACAGATTCTGTATTGGCTTTTTTTGTATTTGGCTTCTGTGTGATTCGATTTTGAATATTGTTAGTGCTTGTTTTGAATTGGATTGGACAGGTTAACTATAAATAGACATTAAGACTGTGTTGAACTGAAGCTAAAATGTGATTTTGTGGAGAAGTGTTTACATTAGAAGTGTTTATATTACAAGTGTTTATATCAGAAGTGTTTATATTGCTAACGGAAACAAATGAATAAGCATGTAGCACTGGCAGGACGTTCACACCCTCTGAAGATTACATTTTTGTTCAGTTTTATTAACAGCCTCATCTGGTGCCTTCTACACCGTGCCCTTCAATAAAGTGCTACTCAATTATATAACCACCTTAGGACAATAACAGTAATGATGTTTTTATGAATATAATGTGAGAATGTAATAACAGTCTTATAACATGGTTGATCTTAGGACAGTAATATTAACAGTCGTATAGCATGTCGTTTCAGGACAATTAATCAATAATGAGTTTTACAGCATGGTCATGTTGGGACAATAACCTTAAATACAGTCTTATAACATGGTCATGTTGAGACAATAACTTTAATTACAGTCTTATAACATGGTCATGTTGGGACGATAACCTTAATGACAGTCTTATAACATGGTGATGATCATGTTGTAAGCACTCACTTCTGTCCCAACAAGCTTCTCATCATATAAAACTCACTGTGCCACTTGTGGAAATATCTCACTGGAGCACATTTGTTTTCAAAATGTGTCTGTACATCTTTGAGATTACTAACATTCTCTCAACAGACTGTAGGCACAGAGCACCTTCGTTATAGACCTGCACTCTCAGATTCTTCACTGGCTCAGTACAGCATGTTAACGAGCTTGAAGGTGTGTGTCATACAGCCCATGTTAACGAGCTTGAAGGAGAGTGTCACACAGCCCATGTTAATGAGCTTGAAGGTGTGTGTCGTACAGCCCATTTTAACAAACTTGAAGGTGTGTGCCATACAGCCCATGCTAACCAACCCACACTCTTTCATAGCCTCTGTCATACTCCTTTATAGCCTTACTGCAAGCATTATCTCTGATCCCTGATCACAACAAGCACACTGTCTTTGCACATATACACACAACAGAGTACCATAAAAGAAAGTAGTATAGTACACAAAGTACCATAACACAGGGTAGTGTACTACAGAGTGCCATAAAAAGGAGTAGTATAGTACATAGAGTACCATAAAAGAGAGTAGTATAGTACACAGAGTACCATAAAAGAGAGTAGTATAGTACACAGAGTACCATAACACAGGGTAGTGTACTACACAGAGTACCATAAAGAGAGTAGTATAGTACACAGAGTACCATAAAAGAGAGTAGTATAGTACACAGAGTACCGTAACGCAGGGTAGTGTACTACACAGAGTACCATAAAGAGAGTAGTATAGTACACAGAGTACCGTAACACAGGGTAGTGTACTACACAGAGTACCATAAAGAGAGTAGTATAGTACGCAGAGTACCATAGAGAGTATAGTACACAGAGTACCGTAACACAGGGTAGTGTACTACACAGAGTACCATAAAGAGAGTAGTATAGTACACAGAGTACCATAAAGAGAGTAGTATAGTACACAGAGTACCGTAACACAGGGTAGTGTACTACACAGAGTACCAGAAAGAGAGTAGTGTACTACACAGAGTACCATAAAGAGAGTAGTATAGTACACAGAGTACCATAAAGAGAGTAGTATAGTACACAGAGTACCGTAACACAGGGTAGTGTACTACACAGAGTACCAGAAAGAGAGTAGTGTACTACACAGAGTACCATAAAGAGAGTAGTATAGTACACAGAGTACCATAAAGAGAGTAGTATAGTACACAGAGTACCGTAACACAGGGTAGTGTACTACACAGAGTACCATAAAGAGAGTAGTGTACTACACAGAGTACCATAAAGAGAGTAGTATAGTACACAGAGTACCATTAAAGAGAGAATGACTATTCAACTATATAACATCTAGTTTATTTTTATTCATATTCTTATGATCAGCAGTAGTAGTAACTGAAAACGCTGTGGTAATAATGAGTTGAAGTCAAAGATTCTTGGTTTAAATATTTTTTCTCAGGCAAGTTCATTTTTCAAGAGGCAAGTTGGCAAGTTCATTTTTCAAGAACAGTGTCATGGTGGGGAAAGAGCTGAAACATTAGAAAGACTGACGTGAATGGCTACCACACATAACAAATGAGCAAGACATGTTTAGATTCATATTCTCTCACAAATGTACTTTAGATTCAGTGAGTCAGGTTGTTTTGAGCCATAATTCTTTCATAAATGTTCTTTTTGATTCAGTCTAGATCATTGTGATTTGTGACTTTAGAGTCCATTTAGGTGATTTTATCCTGAGAGGCCAACGATCTAACTGTCATATAAAAGGATCAACAACTTCTTTCTTTTAAAAACTCTTGCCTATTGAAGTATTGATTTTAATTAAGTGTCAAACTAGAAATATACAATATCGGTACATTTGTATTTACTATATATGTCATTTATTTCCGATTATTTATATTCATTCTTATCAACCGTTTCCTTTTGTTGTTTGATTTTTACGATACGCACAACAAACAACAGGGGGCGGTATGAATGTTTAGGCTGATGCCGCCATTGACTGCAGAAGAAGACAGCTGGGTTAAAGTTCGTGCATATGGTGACTTTCAGCTTACATGTGAAGTTTGCATTTTGCTCCGAGTTACCCGTTTTTCCTGGTACAGATTAATGATAATACAAAAAGCACTGTGCGAAATGTTTATGTACTAAAGCACAGTCATACAATCAAAATGAACAAGCTTGATAAGTTAGCTAACCCGGAGTAAACCAGCGACCTCACTAGCGAACATTGTTCGCCAACCAAATATGAAGCCTAAAAGCCAGCTGCGAGGGAAACGCGGTAAGGAGAAAATTAGGAAATTCATGGTTTCTGTCAATAACTACGTGCAAAGTCAAGGAGGACACGAGGACAGGGAACATTATGACCACCTTGGGAAATTCGTTAAAAAGAAAAGCCGCAAACAACTGCGCAAAGAGAAGAGAAAGCTGAAGAAGAAAAGCATGAGGAGTCTCCTCACGGGAAACACGCCCGCGTGCACAGAGCCTGATCCTCCGAAGAACACGCGCAACCAAAGGTCCGACCGCCCCGGTGGCGGAACAGAGACCGCTCGAGCCCCCGGCAGACGGGTCCGCCAAGCAGACGAGCCTAAAAGAAAAGTTCACTTCGACGAGACGTTGAGACCCCAAAGAAAGAAGGGTAATCTAGATATATCGAGAAAACGGGCCCTGATGGAAGCAAATGTTGTCGAAGACATAGAAATAAGGAAACTGGAGAAACGCCTTGGTCTTAATAAAAGAAGGAACAGACAAAGTCTTCCACAGTCGTTCGTCAACGACGGACTTGATTACATTTTAGGGTTACTGGAATCAGGAGCGACTGCGACAGGGTTGTACGACAGTGACGACGAAGATACCGGCGCTGCCACGGCGAAAACAACGATGGAAAAACTACACGAGCTCAGCGACACGGAGGAAGAGGAGGGCGATGAACTCTCGGAAGAAGAGGGCTCAGTGCACGCGAGTCCCGAGAAACGTGTGGACATGTCCGAAGAAGAAAACGAAACTGAGCAACAAGACAGCGACATTAACGCAGAGGACGATGATGATGAAAGTGAGGAAGAGGAGGTAAACGCATCAGAAGAGGAGAGTGTGAGGAGTGAAGGGCGGCCGTGTCGGGACGGATCCCAGGACACGGAACAGCCTGTAAGTTTGTGCTAATGAAGCGAATCTAGAGCGCGTTCAGAAAACATCCATGTAAGTAGGCACTGGTGACGTAGACAGCGCTCTAACCGTCGTCTCTCCTTACAAGGACGATTATTCGGACGCGCTAGTTACGCGCCGATTGCGTCATGGCTGTTCCCCGCCCAATGCACGCGACCGGTGTTACTTAAATCATCTGTTAGCATCGTCTCAATGTTTCAGTACAAACTGGTCCGTTAACGACACCTGAAAAATTTTACTTTAGATACTGCGCTAAGAAGTTTGTTAACCAGTTGGCTATCCACAGCAGTACCCTGAGGCTTCAAACTGCTAAAATAAATGCTAATCCCTTGGTATATAAAACGACATTATTTACACTGGAAATCAAAATTAGAGAGCAACACAGAATTTCCTAAATGTCAAGGTGATTTTGTAGTCCTATGTAAAATTATCCTAACAGGAGTGAAATAACAGTATTTTAAGTGTATTTCATAAATTGTATATATTTTAAAGCACAGCATAAAAAACCTAAATAATTGAAAAAGAACACTGATCAAAATAGAGAAAACTTTCATATACCTGCAATATACCTGGTGTTAATCTGGCACCTGGTGCTAATTTCCTTAATTATCTGACAAACCCTATTTTAACTGGCAGCCTAACTTTCCAGTTTTCACTGACTTTGCAAAAATGGTGAGCTGTTCCAAAGTGACTGAAGCCTTCTGGCAGCAGGTTGTCCAGATGAAGGCCAAAGGGGTGACCCTATCAGCCATAGCAAGAGAAGTTGGTTGTTCCAAGTCTGATTTTTAGAATTTTGCAACACCACAAACATTTACAACACCACAAACTCATTCTGCTTGCCCAAGAAAGACAGGATAATGCAGACAATCTCCATCGGTAATCGGTTCAATGCTGTAGCTGGAATCGCTCGCCAGTTCAGCACTGAACAGCGTAAGGATCTATCTTGTCATACAGTAAGCAAGTTAATTTATTTGGGTCTGATGGGAAACATTATGTTCGTCGACACACTGGGGAAGACTGAACCCAAAGTGTGTAAAGAAGTCAGTGAAAGGTGGAGGAGGAAGTGTCATGGTTTGGGGAATGTTTTCAGCAGCAGGAGTTGGACCCTCTCATACAGATACATGGAAGAGTGAATGAAAGTGTGTATCAGAACCTTCAACAACACGTGGTTCCTTCCTTGTGTTCATCACTCAATCAGCCAGCAATTGTCATGCAGGTCAATGTCCCCTGTCACACAGCAAAATGGGTAAAGCAGTTCCTTGAAACTGAAAACATTGACACAATGAAATGGCCAGCCCAGAGTCCTGATCTAAACCCAATAGAAAACCTAGAAAATCCTTGGTGACAAAGGTCAAAGCAAAGGCCTGTATGCTTCCTACTGATTACTGACTGTTGTAACCTTCAGAAAGTTTAGTTGTAATCTTTCTCTGAGGTACAGTCATTGCTGTACTCTAATAATGATCACGTTTTTTGCAAAATAAAGGTTTCATGTTGATATACTTTGGTTATTTTGAAAACACTGTTCTAGTGGCATGGTGTACCCCTTACAAAAAATCCTTCAAATCTTGATCAATGTAGATTACATTATTTCTGAAAAAATCAAGTGTTCATACATTTGTTCTCTAACTTTTGATCTTGTGTGTGTAATATAACTTTGGTTACACTAAAAGTTACACATCTCAGGAGGTGGGAAATTCTACTTGAAATACATCAGAAAGAATAAAATTATTAATGACTTGCATCTGAAAACAACATCTCTCGGAGCTCCACTTGCATCTGCCATGAAAAGTTGTGGTTATGGTGTACATCACGGTGTTGCCTTTGTGGCAGAGGAACCGTTCGATGCTGCATTAAAATTCAGCAAAATGAAAGCACCTCAGTAGGCAGCATTTTTAAGATATCTAAGAATTTGGACAGCCTCTGTGTCGGGAATGAGCACAATATGATATAAAATGCTGTCCACTTATACAGCACACACTGGGTTTTTGAACACACCCCTATTACTGACCCTTTGTGATGCCTTTAGTTCATCACCATCTTTTTTATACATTACGTTTAGAAAAAGTTACTTTATTTGTTTGTTCCAAAGTTTGTTTTTTTACGGACTGAACTGTCAGTGTTGTTTGTTTTTTCTGTTAACTCTGCTTGTTTCTTTCGTTCAGAGCGCAAAGTACGTCCCCCCTGCTGTCCGCAGGGCAGCAGCGAACAAACGTGAAATCGAGCTGGACAGACTGAGGCGGAGTTTGAAGGGCCTGATAAACAGGTACTAAACTAATAACTTTCCTAATAAACAGGTACTGAACTAATAACCTTCCTAATACACAGGTACTAAACTAATAACCTTCCTAATAAACTAATAACCCTATTAATAAAATAACAACCTTCCTAATAAACTATTAATCCTATTAATAAACACATGCATGCTGTTAGTGTTTGTATATGTATGCGGGAGGTGTACTTTATCATTTATGAGGTGCTCAGTGACGTTCACATGCTTGTGTGTTTGGTAATGGAGTGAATCTTGTGAAAGCCTCATATCAACCATAAACTGATTAGCCTGTGTGTCATGTAACGTTGAACACTGAGCTGTGATGTCATGTGTGTCATGTAACGCTGAACACTGAGCTGTGATGCAGGACTTGGAGTTGCTGGTACATAACTGACATAGGAGCAATTAGATGTTGTCATCGTCCTGTCTACAGACTCAGCAAACCCTCCAACATCAAGCTTCATCCACATCCAGTGGTGATTGGGCAGCTCAGTGATCACATGACTGGTGATGATTTGTGATTGGCAGGCTGAGTGAGGCCAACATGGGCTCCATTAGTGGACAGGTGGAGGAGATGTACATGAGCTACAGCAGGAAGGACATGAACGACACGCTGTCTGAGCTCTTGCTAGCTGCCTGCGTCACACCTTCACTAACGCCCGACAGGTAAGCACATTTTCACAAAACATTCAGTCCTCACAGACAGTCCTGCAGTAAACCTGCCTCAGTGCCATAAGCAAAGTGGTGATGTTTATTGTTTTGTCTTTGCCAGGTTGTTAATGGAGCACATGTTGTTGCTCAGTGTAATGCATCATACAGTTGGGCTTGAGGTACTACATTTCCCATATTCCAGTTCAATACCCTAAAACTGAAACGAGAGATTTATAGTTGGTTTTGGTATAATTAAGCAAATAAAAGGTCCACATGCTCTATATCTATTGAGACCAGAATAGTGTTGTATTTCTTTGACTCTCTTCTGCTCCCCCCTTATTCCCCTCCCACCCCCTACCTCTCTCAGGTGGGAGCTCATTTCCTGGAGACAGTTGTCCGGCGTTTCAATGACACCCACCGTCAGGACTCCAGCGCGGGGAGAGAATGCGACAATCTGCTGTGCTTGGTGGCCCACCTGTACACGTTCCAGGTGGTTCACGCAGGTCTGGTGCTGGACCTGCTGAAGCGTCTGCTGGCCTCGTTCACCGCGCGGGACCTGGAGCTCATCCTGCTGCTGCTCAGGAACGTGGGCTTCACCCTGCGCAAGGACGACCCGCTTACCCTGAAGGACCTGATCACGCAGGCCCAGCGCCAGGCCAGTAGTGAGGCACCACGCTTCCACGACCAGACCAGGGTAGGACCTGCCAGAACCTTCTACTACCCCCTTCCTCAATCTCAGAGGGAAGGCTTGGGTAGATGTTAGGGTTGATGTAGATGTCCTGCGTGCTGCCTCTCAGATGAGGCAGACGTTGGTTGTTTGTCACTTTTAGATCAGAAGCACCTCATGGCCCTGACTTTTTAGTCTCACTCCTTCACCCTCAAGTTTAAGAAGTTGAATACAAACCACAAGCATGAGTGGTGTATAAGAGGAGCTCCACATCAGTAACGGGGTGTGTGTCAGCAATGCCTTATGCAAGGAATATTCAGGTGGGAATTACTTGGGTAACATTTTCTTAGATGTAGGTTATTTAGCTATGGTTTATTTAGCTGGGGTTGGGGTTAAGGTAACGTGTTCTCTCGGGTGTGGGTTCTTTCAGGTGAACTGTATTCTAAGGTGTGGGTTACTTGGGTAATGTTTTCTCAAGTGTGGTTCACGTTGATCATGTGTTTTCTCAGGTGCGATTCATGTTGGAGATCATGCTTGCACTCAAGAACAATGACATGCGGAAAATTCCAGGTTACAACCCTGAGCCTGCAGAGAGACTTAAGAAACTTCAACGGACTCTAGTGAGAGCCACTCACCACTAGGGGGCGAATTACATCCAAATTTTAACAAAGTCACAGGAATATTTGTATTCAATATAACTGTTGTTATTTGATGATAATGACATGTACAGTTAGTCAGAAACCAGTGAAGGAGTTAAAAGTACAGAATATGCTTGTACTTTTGTTTCAGTTGTAACTGTTCATTTCCCTGACTAACATCTCCAGTGAGGAGCTGTCAACAGCTCCCAGAACAGCCATTTGTGTTTTACTGCTTCACTGGCGTACCCATCACCCCTCACTGCTTCACTGTCCTGCTAGTAGTGATACATTGATTTGTGTTTATGCGCCATTAGTTGTGTTTATGTGAACAGGTTTGCCCATGTCATTACCTGGATGAATTTTTTTTTTTAATTAAATGAAGATGGTATTGAGGCAAAGACATCAAACATTTTAAACTAGTTCAGGAATTTGGTTTCACAATCCAAGGAAATTTGATATCTTGGCATTTTAGATGCTATTATAATCTTTAAATCTCATACTGAAACTGTGACTAAAATAGCTTTTTTTTTAGACCCTTTTTCACCACAAGCCAATAATTCAGAATACTGTTTTACACTTTAATCTGGAACACTACTAGTTCACATGTATCAGGTATCATCTGTTGCTAGTTTTAAATACACTCTTTAATAACCTTTAGTCATCTGCATGTGTGTGCTGCCGTGTTCAGGTGCAACATCGTGCAGGCGGGACTGATGTAAAGCTCCGGGTGTCTCTTGAGAACCTTCTGGAAGCTGATCGGGTCGGCCGCTGGTGGATCGTGGGCTCGTCCTGGAGCGGCGCACCCATGATTGGTGACCATGGCAACAAACCGGCCACCCAGCCTGCTGCAGGAGAACAGGTGTGGAACGTTTCGATGATGACTGGATGATACATCACCAAAACTACTGTAATGCTTTAACATTTACATGAATACAGCAATACATGAACACCAGAGGTTCTTACAAATCACAGGCATAGAAATTGCTGATGAAAACATATCAGCAACATGCATCACCACTGTACTGTTATAACTGTCATGTGACATTCTGGTCCCACTGTAACACCGTTGTAACTTCTGGCCCCAGTTCAGTGCTAAAGTCATGGAACTGGCCCGACAGCAGCGCATGAACACAGACGTAAGGAGGAACATCTTCTGTGTGATCATAACCAGTGAAGATTATCTGGATGCCTTCGAGAAGCTGCTGAGGTCTGTGGGACACTTCAGATCCTGTTCTTTCTGTTTTCTTTCTTTCCTGTGTTCTGAAACTCTTTGAAATGATTAACCTGTTCTTATTCCTGTTTAAGTAATTTTGTAACACCACTCTCTACCTCTCTTCCCCTCTTTTCTCCTCCCCTCCCACTCCAGGCTGGGTCTGAAACGACAGCAGGAGCGGGACATCATTCACGTGCTGGTGGACTGCTGTCTGCAGGAGAGGAGCTTCAACACCTTCTACGCTGTTCTTGCTGAGAAGTTCTGCACACACGATCGGCGCTTCCAGGTCCATACAGCAGCACCTTATACACTTCTTTGGTCAGGACTGAGTTTCAATGACATTTTCAAAATATGGCAGCATGGGATGTATTTCCTACTCTAGTCCAGGACCAGATCCATCCCATGACAAACAGAATGTCCATTCCTCCTTCACACTGACAGATGACCTTCCAGTTCTGTCTTTGGGATAAGTTCAAGGACCTAACAGCCCTAACAAGTTCGTCCTTCAGTAACCTGGTCCAGCTGGTGACCCATCTCTTACGCAGAAACTCCCTCTCCATTGGAATCCTGAAGGTAGGACTACATTACCCAGCATTCACTCTTCATAGTGGGCACCAGGTCTAATGCTTGGGAGGGTTTTTGTTTGTTTTTGTTTAATTGATTTTATTCCAAGCCTCTTAATATTCTCTTTCAATTTCTCTCTCTCTGTCTCTCTATCTCTGTGCATCTCGCTCTCGCTCTCTTAATGTCTCTCTCTGTCTATCTAAGACCATAGAGTTTGGGGATCTTGATAAGCCCAAGGTAAAGTTCTTGAAGCAGATCCTCTCGAAACTCCTCCAGCAAACCCAGCCAGACGATCTGATACACATATTTGGCAGGTGAGACGCTCATTAAGGCTGGTTTTCAGGGCGCTGTGAGACAGGATCTGAATATTCACAGAATCCACTGTTCACTGTTTTTTCGTTTGTGCTCTACATCCAGGATTTCAGGAGTTCCCAAGTTGGGAACGTTACGGGAAGGCCTGAAGCTCTTCATCCAGCACTTCCTGCTGCGTAACAACCAGACACAGGAAATGACAGCAATGACGACAAGGGCAGAGATCGCTACCAAGGCCATGGAGGCCCAGGACCCCAGAATCAAATTATAACTAACACACAAACACACACCAAGGCCATGGAGGCTTGGTATGCCAGACACAAACATACACGGACACGCACACTCATACAGACACACACACAGTTGTAACCTGTCTCTTATTTTGTTGGATTTTTTATAACATTTTATACTGTTGCACAGTAGAGGGAACAACTGCAGCAACACAGACTGGGTCTGTGATCCAGCCCATTTTCTCCCTGTTCTGCACTGGACTGGTTCATAAAGGCTTTTACCCGATGAAACAGCAGAACTAAGAGTCACCAGGACCACAGAGCACCAGAAGGGTTTATTTACAGTTTGTACTATTATTAAATGCTTTATTTACAGTTTGTTTTAATTAATCAAGATTTTGTGGCTGGAAATAAGTCAGATTTGTTTTGTGTTTCTTCCACGCTCGGGGTTGGAATTCACAGCAGTGTAAAGCACAAACTCCACTACACCTGTACGCTCGGTTCTCCATGCTCCTCCCACTCTACTCCACTACACCTGTAAGCTCGGTTCTCCATGCTCCTCCCACTCTACTCCACTACACCTGTACGCTCGGTTCTCCATGCTCCTCCCACTCCACTACACCTGTACGCTCGGTTCTCCAT
>JAOXYF010000017.1:12350755-12367898 GCA_028565775.1 Sternarchorhynchus goeldii | reverse complement strand
GCTCCTCCCACTCTACTCCACTACACCTGTACGCTCGGTTCTCCATGCTCCTCCCACTCTACTCCACTACACCTGTACGCTCGGTTCTCCATGCTCCTCCCACTCTACTCCACTACACCTGTATGCTCGGTTCTCCATGCTCCTCCCACTCTACTCCACTACACGTGTACGCTGGGTTTTCGTGTTCCTTTCTGGTTGCTGCTTGTTTCCAGTTCACATCTTGTTGTTGATTGGTTGTCTAGTGGATCGGAATGTGAGGCCACCGCCCCTCACTCCAGTGTTACTGCATTATAAGCTCTCGCCGCCTTGTTTCAGCCTAAGTGCAGCTGTGTGGGTTCAGGCCTCACTGCCTCCCCGGCTGCCACTGTGGGTCCTGACGTGTGCTGCCACTATGTGTGCAGCCACTGACGTGTACAGCATAACAACGAGTTGCTGCTTCAGTCATGTCCTCAGCTTCATTAATTACTGACTTTGGAGGACCCAGTTTCCCCACACCTGTGGAGGTCTTCGTTCCACTGCAGCCACTCGCCCAAAATTATTTAAAGCTGCTGGTTGCTGATTGCAATCAATTTTTGAATTATCAGGCTTTTTTCTTATGAATAATAGGGGTAAGTGGTGAGTTTTCTTGGTTCTCAGTTGTAATCTGATGTGTCAGAGCTGTAGGAGGTCAAACGAGGCAGCGTTGGTCAGGGAGCCTGACTTTGTTTTTCTCGCAGGTTGGGAGAGGAAGGGGCAGGGCCTGCTCCACAGATGGACTACATTCCCACTCTGACAAAGACAACATTGTCACCATGTGTGAACAGAACCGTGAAAGACTACACACACACACACACAAACACACACACACAGGTGACCAGAGCGAGAAAACGGTCGTGCTGAGGCTCAACTTTCTGTGTGTGTTTTAGACAGAGTGTGTGTGAGTGCGTGTCACAGCTTAGATCAAGCCTTGCTGACCTCGTTATGACCCTCTAAGAGGAAGTAAATGTTGTACTGAGTTGATAACTGCCCTGATATGCTGATAGTTTCCACACATTCTCCATGAGTGGCTCAGGCAGCTTCAATTACTTGTAGCAGTAGTATTTTCATATTGTGTTTACATTGAGTGTTCTTGTATGAAACAAAACATTATTTACCTGTCCAGCTGAAAACACTGGCCATGTGACACTTCATTTTTCAGTTATGTAATCATAAGTTAATACTGAGGATTGATAAGCTTTATGAGACGTATGGTGTAATCTTGTGCATTGTTACGGTGTGGGTAATGAACGGGGTCAAGTAAAGTTCACAGTCTGGTCATATCGAATGTTATCAAAGTTATGTCTGTTTGTAGGAGCGACAGATTAAACTGAGGTAGTGCTCTGGTCTTCTCCGCTGGGGCTACTTTTCTTTTTACATTAAAACGTTTCATAAATGGGCCTGATTTAAAATGTTAAAATGCTAAAATAGACACGAAAACGCAAGTCACCATTCAAACGCCTGTGGTATACATGTGTGTTGGCGCAAAACACCCTTATAAAAGAAATATAAACAATTACCATTAGGCGTCAGTAATGCATTCCAGTTATTGTCTTCTAGCAAAACGTCAAAATATTACAGATCTGAGGACCACACCCAGTTTATTAACGCTGCCTCTGAGCCTACTACCAGTGTGGCTAGTAACCGTGACCACGCGCCATGTTTTCCTTGATGTGTTTCGGGGGTCTCACCTCGCCTGCGAGTTGACACGTGACCCGCTCCCTTGCACCAAAGGCTTTTCTTGAGCTGAGGGTGGCGGAGCTGCTGATAACGACACGCGGGTTCTTTTATTCTCGCGCAGCTGGGCAAACCTACGGTTTGGGAAAATTGGATTTCAGATCGATAACCGACGCTTCCTAAACCAACATGCTACCTGTGTAATGCGTGTCTGGTATTTCAAGCGAATTCGAATGTGCCGCTTCGAGTGCGTTGTTTTCATGCATCATGTGTGCTATTTTAAGGACTTCTGGAATGTTTAATATCCGTGAAATGCGCAGTTTATGCCTTTAAGTTACCCAGAGTAGATTAAAGATGGACAAGACAGCTGTTCTTCCTCATGCAGTTCTGGGAGAAATCATTCCATTTTAGGTCCTTTCCTGAGACTACGTGTCTCTTTGTTCCAAGTTATTTAGTGATTTATCTGCGTTGCACTCTTTTAAACCCATTTTCACTTTGCTGAAGTCATGAAATGCGAAAATGACCTGATACGCCTTTACAGACCTGTCGTTCACGCGGAAGCCTGAAGAGCAAAAAGCATCCATAGGCTTAATTACCAGAGTCAGCCAAAGGTCTCGTGGTGCTTTATGTGCATTTGTGACAGTCCCGTAAAACAATCTCCATAATTAGCTACGGACAAATAAGACACGAGCGCGCACTTAATGTCTAAATGTTCTGTTGGCCTAGCGCTGAGGGAGGAGAGTGGTGATTATATTTAAATTGGTTCTAATTGATTCCAAGGAGAGCTTCCTGGCAAAGACCAGATAGATCACTTGGTTTATTACCCGATAAAGCCATGCCGTTATTAATAAAACTGGAAATGTGCTTTCTGTGAAATTGACTTCAATTACATTGTCGAAAACCCATTAAAGCACGCGGACTGCAGTGTCGTCTTGGTTCATCATGCTCTTGTCACGTTCATTGTAACTGAAACGTCTTTTATCACTCTCGCCACCGACGCTCCGCACGTGCGGTCCATATGTTTTCAGTTTCGCTGGGATTTCGCTGTTAAGTGCGGAGTGAGGAGAATGTGGCCCTGTGCAAAAAAAACCTTTGTTTATAGGAGTGGCCTGTTTTAATCAACAGCGACAACTAGCAAACAAATAATTAGCTAATGATTAATTAACTATCAGTAAAATACATTTTATTATGTATTTTAACATACTAAAATAAACCATTAGGCATTAGATCAGACTACAATTACTGTCAGGCTCGGACTGGCCGACGAGAGTACCGGGACATTTCCTGGTGGATTTTCCTAGATGATGTTACAACGCGTGACGAACTAAACAGCACAGCTCGTGAGCAAACCCTGTGTCTGCGGTCGTGCTTCTCGAATCGGGTCTTTCTGATGTGATGTGTCGATGTTTCATTGTGTAGTCCATTCACAAAATATAGATACTCTTACAAATACAGTTTTCCCAGTCAGTTTGATCATTAGTTTCTTTTCAGAAGATATATCTTAACGGTTGCGGTTATCATGAAAAAAAGTGTTTTTCAGCAGAGGCAAAACTGTTCATTCACAAAAGCAAACGTTAGGTATATGAAACAAGTTTGGATCTGATTTATATGGGCTTTTTAACGGTAAACCGGAGCTGTGTGTGAGTGTGTGTGTGTGGTCGGTCTGAATTAGGGCAGGATTTCCGGCCTGAACCAAACCACCGTCCCAGTCCGCCCTGGTTACTGTCACTGGAGCTCTTCAGTTATCTTCACTAAAGATGGACATTTACAATGATATTTTATTCCATAACATTAGAACAACAATGTGTAATTAGGTCGATACCTATTAGGCCTGTTAAAAACTCTGATTTTACTTTTTCATATAAGTTTGCATTTTGGGGGGTAAGAAAGGATGTTTAGATTTCTAGGCCTATCTTTCCTATCAAGGGCCAAATAACCCGGTGGCTGATTTCAAACATAAAAATAGACTCTGTTTACTCGGTGAACTGTGTGGTCTGTGACGGATGGGGTTTCTTTCAAAGGTTTATTATTGCATGTCCATTGCTGCCGTGGTGTGAAATGTTTCAGTTGCTGCTCGCGATACTCGAGTGTGCTCGCTCACACATTTGCACGGATTCGCGAGCTCTATATACAGAGATTCCCATGACCCAGCCAGGACTCTTTACAACAGAACCTCTTTACATTTAGTGTAGCACGGATATAGAGGGAGAGAAATACTTCTTCTTTCAGCTGTATAACAGTGTGATCCACGTTTTTCACCAACCTATTAGCTTTACTTAATGTAACGAATGTAACCGTATGCTTGCTTTTGAGTTTCACAGGTTTAATTGAAGTAGGTATTAAAATTTGTCATAGCATGACGAAATACACATCTAAACTAAACATAAAAAAACAATTTATTAGCGTATTTCTCATAAAGATAAACAATTTAGCTTACATGCAATTGTAAAGCCATTTTATAAATACATTATATAAAAATAAACACATTTCCGCACGTAAACATTTTGGACACAATGACACAACACCACGTTTCAGAAATCAATTGTAGAACAATGTGGTTACCGACTGTTATCTGCAGTTACCGACAGCAATCGACAGTAAAACCAAGGAGCGACATATCAAAGACTACAGGGATAAATGGCGAATTATTATAACGGTTATTATAACGATTATTATAACGATTGCCACCATTTCAATAAAAATGAAACTATTTGACGCCATTTCTTTAAAATACATGCTTTATAACAGTTTCCGCGGGCTACTTTCATGGTACTGGCTAGACTATATTAATGGGGGGAAAAGAAGTCCAAAATTGGTATTTTTAGTCAATTTGCGTTACAACTTACGTCCTGGTCTCTGAAATGTTTCCTGACTGTGTTGTTTGCCCCAGAAAGTAATATTACCGCGGAACGTGAGAACATGCAAGTTCGTGTTTGTCAGAAGTTGGTTTCCCTAAGGAGGTTACATGTACATCTTATATAGGGTGTATTTACAGGGTGAGTCGCCTCAGGGTTGTGGGCTCATGTCGCCGTTAAGGGCTCGTTCATCTTC
Organism: Sternarchorhynchus goeldii; assembly: GCA_028565775.1. Taxonomy (NCBI): domain Eukaryota; kingdom Metazoa; phylum Chordata; class Actinopteri; order Gymnotiformes; family Apteronotidae; genus Sternarchorhynchus; species Sternarchorhynchus goeldii. The sequence continues at coordinate 12,363,155 of JAOXYF010000017.1, read as the reverse complement.
CGAAGAACAATCGGATGAATTGTACATAAAACCGTCCCCTTCGTCGTCACTGTCTCTAAAGTCCCGTATTCTGTTGGTTTTGATCGAATCTACCTTTTGGTAATCCGCCTGGTCGAGTCCGTCGCTTTTGTCCGGAAGTCTGGAGGGTTTTTGCTTTTCGGCTTCCTGCGCAGCTTGTTCTTTAACTTTCTTACTGCGCTTCCATTTCATGCGTCTATTTTGAAACCAAATTTTTACCTGAAAGGAAAAAAAAATATGTATTTGTTAAACGAGAAAACATACAAAAAATAAACTAACAGAAAATAAATCGCTCATAATGGGGTAATAAAGGTAAAGTTTGCCTCTAATACCTGTGTCTCCGTGAGCATTAAAGACGTGGCGACCTCGAAGCGTTTGGGTCGCGAGAGATATTTATTCATCTTAAACTGATGCTCGAGTTCTAGCAGCTGCTGGCTCGTGAACGCAGTCCTTGGTCGTCGGCATTTACCGAGTAGATTTGACTGCGCCTGAGCTGAAACACAAACACCTGTAACGTCAGACTCTCTCATATCACACATCATGTAAGCTATTTTATTTTGCTTGCGTGTCTGGAACAGAAACAAAGTTCTATATAGTTATATAAAATGAATAGGAAAACGAATTGAACAAACAGCTCTAAATAACTGAGAAAATACTGTATTATTAGATGCAGTTCGTATGCTACAACTCCGTCCCTTACTTAAGATTAGCCGATAGTAAATTTAATGTTTACTATAGCCTGTAAATTTAAAGCTAGTAATTATGAAAGGCACACAGGTTGAGTGAATATCTGCTCATGCAATTGTTTTATATAGGCTAATCATATCCTCAAATTGTAATATTATATTTTAAATATGGGTGTATGTATGACTGAATATTTCTGGGCAGTAGTCTACAGACTACAGCCGAAAACCAGACCGGCTCAAAATCCTTTATTCTTACGAAGACGCCCGAGCGATTCCAGCTCGCACACATGTTTCATTTCCCACACAACTGTCAGTACACCTGGTAACATTTCCAGCCTGTTTGGCAGGTAAGGAGAGGACACGCGCATTCTCGAATGGGTCTGAGTAAATCCGCCCGCGCGCAACGGAACAGAGAGATAGTGTCTTCAGTGCAAACACGCGGCGAGCTGTGGTTTTCGCACGAGCCCGACACTTTCCCGCTGCCCATTATCAGTCCATTTTAACTCCTCTCTGAACAGGAGTGAATGAAAGAGTCGCCTTACCGGGCCTGCAAGCATGTTGTTCCCACGCGCCCGTTAGGTTTTTAACTAACAATTCAATCAGTGACTTAGATGCGCAACGTGGCGGTTCAGGTGACAGTAGGTAGCTAACGGCAAACGAGTAAAAATCCAACTGAAACTTAAGAAGCGTAACTCAGTTACTGAGTTTATCGTTTAATTAAAATTTAGCGTATAATTTAAGTTTAGCGTAAAAATTAAAGCCACTCACTGTTGAAATCGGGTATTTTCGGGAGCATCATGCCCGCCGTTGATACTCTGAGCCAGTGGTCGAGCTGAAAGGTGCTTGCTGTGAGTTTGAGTGAGTCGCCGGGATGGTGGTGCGCGCCGTGCGGGTAGGAGTAGGACAACGATGGGTGCTGCCCTAGCGCTGCCGCGGAGTACGTATACATAGGATGACCGTAGACCGCCTGCGGGGGGACGCTGCCGCTGCTCTGTGGATGTAATCCCACCATACCCGAGTGTGGCGAGCTCAGGAAGCCGGGCTTGGGAATCAGACCGCACGAGGTTATCCTTGGCGGAGACGGGGTCTCAGTCCGCAGCGATTCAGTGTTTGGGTTCAGTTCAGACGACGGGACGCTTCCAGAGGATGATAAAGAAGAACTGGATAGTGATGTAACCAGCGCGAGAGGAGAAGTCTGAACTTTTGGCGGGTCCACAGCCAGCAGCGCATCGATGCGGAAGTTTTTGGATTTCTCCATGTGTGTGTTGCCTCCTCGTCTTTCAAGCTTACAGGACGTGTCGTGGCTTCTCTGCGCAGAGTTATGGTCTTGGCTAAGAAATGCACGCGGGAGCTCCACTTGTCAATTCGTGCTGAAACGGTTGTGGATTGGTTGTTCACGACACCCATGTGGTTGTCCCAGTGAGTTCACCTTGCTCAGTGGTTTTAGTGCGATAGCTACTTTGCATAGCCGTGCCCGCCGCTATAAACCCCATCCCAAAAAGTAAAGATGCTCCATCTCAGATTTGACAAGAAGTAACGATATTTTCATATCTGTTTGATTACAGCCAGACAAAGCTTCACATTTAGACTAAGTCATTTATTTTCAGTAATTCAGTAGAGTTAAATTACTGAAATATCAAGGAATATATAATAAACATTACATTTACGTTCTGGGATTTACATATTTTAAGATCTACATAAGAAATATGTCGGAGAAACCACGTTAAATCCAGGCCACCGAATAGCTTTACTGACCTCATGAGTTACTTAAACTATGGTTATATGGCATATATCGAAGTATATGAGATTCTTTAACTTGCATGTTGAGCTGACAAATGAGAACTTTCAGCATTCCCAGATTAGCATTTATTTTCACATAAGATATACACACTAGTTTTTTCTCTTTATGGTTTCAGAAGGCCTGTATGGGTACTATATAATCTATCAGCGAGTCAACTATTGCGCGTACTGTAGATGTTCCAAACCAAAGTTTCACATGCCAACCAATGTCCTCGAGCACAGGTGTTCACCACATATTTAAAATTAAATAACTGGCTGATTTTTTGCTGAACTGATTAACATATTTTCACGATTTAATCAGATGGTTCCTCAAATATCTTTCCTGGAAAAAATAAAACAGCACACTTTTAATGGAATATTTTTCTACTTTTTTTCTTCCTTTGCTGTTGTCATCTCGAGACGCTTATTTTTATAACTGATCATTTTAATAAAACACCGGCCTGCATCGCAGCAGTGCTCAACCTCACAAATTCTATTCATATATATTTTTTTATATTCTATTTTATATTCATTTCTTCGTTAACTTTATTATGATTATTTCGTTTTCGAGTATTTCGGATTTGTGTCTTTGAATTTCTTTAAAACATTTTAAATATTTTATTTAGTTTAATCATTTAATTTTTAACTATACGTTCGTATAATCTAGCAGAAACTACGGATAAAAATATTAAACTTGATGACTTTATTTTGATGTTTATATGATGTTTGGGTTATATAAATGTTTGCTGGCGTTTAGAAGAAACTCAAATACAAACGTGGCAATATAAGATTTTGGTCTCGGTCTGTTTGTCTGTGTGTCGCCGTGTGTCGACTGCAATGAATCTGTGACAACGCTGGTTTCGCAGAAGGAAACTACTATAGAGGGAAGCCGCGGCAGGGTCTTTCTCTCTAATCAGCCTCTTTAAGCTAATGGAGGAAGAGGTCAGAGCGAGAATTATTGACACTCTGCTGCCCTTAACCCGTCTACCAATAAAGAGGATTAGTTTTCCTCTATTCATCAGCTAACCACTCTCTGGGGACGTCCAGACGACGTTTATTTGCTCAGGGGAAATCAACAAGTCACAGAGCGGATTCGACTAGAGGATCAAGTTATAATTGAGAACGGCGATGATATCATGACCGATTAAGGAATGATAGCTGAGTTAGCTGATGGATAGCGGTGTCGCGAGCTTAGGCAGTCGCGTGCACTGTTGTGAAGGACGCTGTGCTGCATAGGTTAGATTATAGATTTTAGTGAACGCACGAAATGCACAGAAAGGCTTCTAGTCGAAAACAGCTTTAGTCCTTTACTAGGCCTTATCTGTACGCATAGTGCCGGTTCGGTACGGTTCAGTAAGTGGGTTTACCTGATTAAATTGGCGTGCACTCGCAAGAGACAAATGGGCCTCCTATCTATTGCGGATCTTGCGACATTATGGACAATTTGGATTTTGTGCAAATATGAATTTTCACAGTGAAACACTTTCCTTGTACCGCAGCTGTCAGCCAATAAAGCTTTAGCGGGCCTTTAGCGTGCACGCGTTCAACCGCCGCTTTGTTCCCTTCCGGGTGTAATTTCATTAAAGGGACCACATGAATATTTCTATTAAAGCAGCGATGAAATATGAAGCCGTTTAACATTGGCCTGTTCCAATCAGAGAGATTTATGACTTTTTTTCATCACATCAAGAGAAGGTAAAATTAATATTGCTCCCTGGGATACGTCGGCCCTCTAAACCCAAGGCTTTCCGAAGAGCTGTTCACTGGCTCGGTAATCACTTCCACAATTAACTAGAATACAAATCAAAGTGACAAATCGAAATAGTTTATATATTAATTATCCTTGGTAAATGTGTTCATTATGAAAAGACAATTTAAGGGGACCTGCGCTGTCTCTTTTATTGCAATAAATACATTTAATTATATGGCACAAATGGGGGCTGTCTCGAAACGTATAAGACAGCTTTTAAACACATTTGTGACTCATAATCATTTTATCAATTTAATTAGTCTAATTCCTTCTTATAAGGAATTGGCCAGTTAAAGCATCATAAACGATAGGATGTTATATAGAGTGATCACCCAGATCAAAGTCCCGCGCTAATTTTTTGAGGACTGCTGAGCTCATTTCTCTGAAGCGCGCGCACCATGTGCCGCTCAGTCACTCGCGCGAACAGCGAGGTGATTTGTTAGAAGTGCTTGTCGATCTTACCCTTTTTGGTGTAGCCCTTAGCAATGTTAATCTTTGCAGATTCCTCTGTTTTAAGACCATACCATTTAATATGATATATTCAAAAATGTTATTATATATACATTTATGTCAAACCATGATATATCATGGCCTAAAATTAAGCAGAAACTTGCTTGAAAATAAGTCTAGAAAGAGTTAGTACTAAATTAAAAACACTGAGGACAGTTATTTTTCTATAAATGTCTTTGTATGGCCTCAAGGTTTGAAGATTGTCGTTTTTTACTCCCCCAGCCTCCCGCGTGAGGGTGTTCGGATTTATTCAACACCTGTTCACTCGCGAGCCCCTTTTCTTTGCGAGACCGTGATTGATAACGGCACCAGTTGAGAGATGTTTCATTTAATTAATTTTATTAACTGTCAACAAGATACAAAAGTGAACATCTCTTAAATCTTTTAATTACATTAATTTCTTAAGAAACTGTAGCGTTGAGCTGCATTGAACTGCAGTAGGCCAACTTACTACCTAGCTACCTAGCGCACTGACTGAAGGTTAGTGCTGCTAAAAACACTTTGGTTATCTCAGTGACCCCGGGGATCTTGAAAGGCTTAGATGAAATAAAGAAACGTAAAACCGAAGAACCAACATTAAAAAAAAAGAACAATAGGTCTGTTCTAAAAAATAAACACCGGCAGTGTTCGTAGAACTATCACTACAATCGCCTTTGTTTTTAATCCCGCCTTCTGTTATTGTAGGGCAGTCGTTTTTCCCATAAGCGAAAAAGATCAAATAGAGACGTTTACAAACCGGTACATCTATGTCAAGAATAATTTGTAATTTTACATTTATTTTGTCCATGTAATATGCTAATTTATATACAATTAAACTGATTAAATGATTAAACGTATTAGAACTTTTCCGTCCATAGATTATTTACTATATACGCTGTGGGCCACAATAGCCTATAATAACCTATGAGTACATTTAACAAATGTAATAGATGCATCTACACCTTTTTCACATTTGTACGGTATTGGTTTTTTTATTTACAAACTGATTTTATCAAAACATAGATAAATGGAAACAAAAACCGTTTGTATATCTGATTATTGAATATATTTTAGTGTTATCACTAACTTAATATACTTAAACTAACTTAATAATCTTTAAAGTAAAAAAAAATTAAAAAGTAGAATTTTTAATTTAAAGGTTTTTTACCAGGTCTGATAATATTATATAAGGATTAGTGTTAGGGTTGATAATATTATATAAGGTTATTTATAGTTCTACATCTTAACTGCTCTTGTACACCTGGTGAATATAATAATATTCACGTTTCGAAGGACTTACTATAAATATATTTAAGTTATACATATTATTATACATTATACATATATTATACATTATAAATATAAAAGTGTATAATGTGACTGTAACATAGGTAAACACAGTTATGTTTTTCATTTATGAATATATTATGAATATATTGTGAATGCCCATATCTTTAATTAGTAATTAAAATAAACTTCACCCCTATAGCCATGGAGTCCATTACCTTACAATGGGACTGTCTACAACACAAATGAAACTTTGTAGGCATATCAGAAATGAGGTATGCATATTCTGGTAGATTTTGGGATTTTCGTACTTGTTTGGCTAATGCTTATTGTTAAGCGATTTACCTACAAATTGTAGAGTTATAGTCTATTTTTGGAAATATATTGTTTGTTAACCTGAATCTATTTTAGACGATATTTTCGCGCACAGTCCCAATGTAACCTCACGAAGTCCTGCACACCACCATAATCGAAAGAGTACGGCGTTCTTACTGCAGCCTCGCATTGGCTAGGGGAATTCCGGAAGAGCGTATGACGTTTGACGTATCGTCAACTCTCACCGTCTCTTATGATTGGGCCAATCGCTTGTCATCCTTCTGTCGAATGGGCGGGACATATGTGTGTAACGTTTGTGCGTGCTAGCCAAGGAAAGGAAAAGCTGAAGTTTTTGTTTCGTTTTTACCCTGATTTTTGTCTTTAAACTGTTTGTTTGGTTGATTGTTCAGTAAAACAGGTAAAAGATTTGATCTCGCTTATCAGAGCTATTTCTATGGGCTGAAATGTAAGAATCCTGTTGTCATAACTAAACCATTTTCAAACAGATCGATGAGCGACATGTCGAAGTGCTGGCGAACGCGTTAGCATAAACAAACCAGCTCGCGTCTCAAAGACTCGGGGAGCGTTATGTTGTTTTCATATTATACACGCGTATACTTAAATGGTAAATTGTCCTAAATAATACATACGTGTGTTGTATGTTGAAATACAGTTGCCGCCGAAGTTATAGCTGAGTCATTAGCTGGGCAGCCAAAAGCTTTGAAGTTCTTTGGAACTGACGTGACAAACAATGGCCGGTTAGCGTTAGCACACATTAGCAAATTAGCACCTTACAGTCGGGAGGCTCGCTAGTTGGGTTTAATTTGTAAATGGAAAAAGAGACGAGGTTTTGTCACATGTCTATATAAAAATAGCTAACGTGATTTGGTTTTCCAGTATCGATGTATATCCTGTAAGTGCTTCCCTTGTTATAACTGGTTAGCTAGCTAAGCTAACCCAGTAGCGGGTTAACTAGCTGTATGGCAGTTCAGACTAGCTAATCTGGTTGCGCATCTCGATGGTCTGATGATTTTAACAGAGCACACTCACACATCCTCGATACCCAGACAGTAGCTGTTTATTCGGGGTTTTATTGTTATTTTACCATTCTCACTTACGCCATGACGGCAAGATAGCCTGCAGTCTGTATATAAACACAGGCGACGTTCATTATGTCCGTTATGTAATGTTGGCTAAGGTAATGCGAGTTCGCTTCAGTTAAGAATAACTAGCTGCCTAGATAATATCGCTAATCTCGTGTCAGTTTGTGTGGTGGCCTAACATACGTGCGTTAGTGTAGTGTGTTGTTGAAGTAACGGTAGAGGAAGATCACGGATTTGGACTCCTTTCTTCTAGTCGCACTCGTTCAGTCGAGAAAGGAAACGAATCAAGTATTTGACGGCGCTTCTCTCTCTCGACACTGCAGCTCAATGGGAAAAGTGTAGTCATGTTCAGCTTTGAGGGAGATTTCAGGAGGACCCCAAAAGTGTCACTTGGTGGGGCGAGTAGAAAGGTAAGATCATGCTGAGTAATGGGCCTCACTGCTGCTTCCTCATCATTTGTTTATAGTGTTACTGTAACAATTCATAGTGTTATTGTAGCTGTGTTTGTGGTATTACTGTAACTTGTTATAGTGTTACTGTAGCTCAGTACTGTCAGTGTATCTGTGATTATAGTGTCACTGTAGACATATTTACATTATCATTGTAATTGCGGTGCTACTGTGGCCATGTCCTTCTCTGTTTTCTTTTTTGCAGGAGGAAAAAGCATCTCTGCTTCATCGGACACAGGAGGAAAGAAGGAAGCGAGAGGTGTGTGTTAAGGGCACTGCAGTGTTTGTGAGCTCAGCCATGTGATGGTGTTTACTAATACTGCTTCACCCTTGTGGTGGTGGTGTTTACTAATACTGCTTCATCCTTGTGGTGGTGTTTATTACTAATATTGCTTCATCCTTGCAGGATGAGAGGAGAAGACTTAAAAATGCAATAATCATCCAGTCGTACATACGAGGCTTCCATGAGAGAAAGCGGCAGGTATGTGGATCTTTCTCAGGACATTCACAGCAGTTTAGTTCAAAAGCAACACTATTTAATTTGTAGTTTTGACTGGACAGAATGGATGGATTGTAATAAGGGAGGGACTGTCTCGTTCTGTCTCTGTACAGAGGGGAGGGACTGTCTCGTTCTGTCTCTGTACAGAGGGACTGTCTCATTCCCTTGTCTCTTTCCCTGGTGTTATGTTGTTTGTAGCATGCTGTGCAGAGGGCTCTCTTCGACCGCTCTGTCAGCCAGGCCCAGTCAGCCACCAGCCCTGCACTTGTGGACAGCGCCACCCTTAGGCTGCTGGCGAGACAGCTGCTGTTTTTCTATCATCACAACGAGGACACGCACAGGCTGGTGGGACCTGCTTCCTCCTGACTAACATCACACTGGCTTTTATTCACCGATCACTGCTGCATGTTTTCCTCTCTGCTGTTTGTTTTAAATGTCATTTGATTATTCTTAAATGGAGTATTATTTTAATTAGTGCAGTTTAGAAATTTTAAAATGCCTTTAATATTACATTACTACTGATGATGTATTAATGTTATTACTACTATGACATACATTACTACTGATGATGTATTAGTTATTACTGCTATGACATACATAATGTATTAATGTTATTACTACTGTGACATACATTACTACTGATGATGTATTAATGTTATTACTACTATGACATACATTACTACTGATGATGTATTAATGTTATTACTATTATGACATACATTTCCTTTCAGGGTGAATCAGTATGTGCATCTTTTGATGATGACAACATTTCTGGAGTTTTTATGTTTGAGTAAAGCTGAGCCCAGTCCTCGTGTGTGTGTGTTCAGTAAGGCGCGCATGTGCATGTGTTTGTGTGTTCAGTAAGGTTCAGTAAGGCGCGTGTGTGTTCAGTAAGGTGCGTGTGTGTGTGCTCCTGCAGGTCTGGCTGTGCCAGTGTGTGGTGAAGCACCATGCCCAGGTTGTGGAGCTGCTGGCTGGGCCGCAGGCAGCCACGTGTGTGTTCCAGATCAAGAGGCTTCTGGGACACTGCTGCAGGTAGGTGGGATGGGTGGGGCTAGAACCCTCAGGTAGGTGGGGTGGGCGGGGCTAGAACCCTCAGGTAGGTGGGGTGGGCGGGGCTAGAACCCTCAGACAGCTGTACAGGTGTGTGCACAGTTAACTGTTACATCATGAGCACGTTCCAGTTGTGTCGAGGAACGAATGAAAGCTGTTGTTCATAGGTGTTCAGTGTTCTAATGGGATAGAAGGGCTTGGTCTCATTCAGACTCAAGGGAAGTCCATCACATTTATTTATATAGTGCTTTGATAAATATTGAGAGGATCAAGACTTGGAGGGAACCGTCCTCCTTGGGTGCAGCTAATAAATACTCCCTATTCTTTATAGTGGACATAGTCCTTGTAGCCTGTTCAGTTCAGTGGAGTTCAGCATAAAAGCTGGTTGTGATGGGAGCTCTGGGTACTCATAGGACAAACCTATACATGTTTTATGTTTTCTACTAATATGTATGAGCAGAGGATCTGTAGTTTTAGTTGTGTGTGTGTGTGTGTGTGTGTGTGTATGTGTGTCTGTCTCCAGACTGTTGCAGCAGTGTTCAGATGAGTGTGTGAATGTGGCGGTACCCCTGCGGATGGTGGAGGTTTTCTCCAGAAGCACCACCTTCCTGCCGGTCCTACAGGACCCCAGCGCCACCACAGCGCTCACCGAGCACATTTTGCACTATATGGTACAGAAAGGTATGATCTCTCTGCAACTCCACCCTCCACCTCCAGCTCCTCTCTGCCTTTCATTGGTGGTGATTTTATGAGGCCACTTGCTTTCTGTTTTCTTTTATTTCTCTCTCCTGTTCATTTCTGTTGCTTTCTTTGCCATGACTGACTTTATCTCTCCCTTACACTCTCTCTCTCCTCTCCCTCCCTCCCCCTCTCTCCTCTCCCTCTCTCTGTCTAGGATACTACAGGTCTCTGTATGTCTTGGTGAATCATAAGTTACCGTCGAGTCTGGAGTACACGGACGCTCCTTCTGTTCCTCTGGCACACACACTGCTGCAGCACACACTCAACCCTCTGCACTTTACTTACTCCTCCTGCCCTGAAGGAGCCAGGTAAACACACACACACACACTGCTGCAGCACACACTCAACCCTCTGCACTTTACCTACTCCTCCTGCCCTTAGGGAGCCAGGTAAACACACACACACACACACACACACACACACACACACACACACACACACACACACACACACACACACACTTCCCTGAGCAGACCATGTTCCCTAACACATGACAAGGATTTGCATCTCATGTTCTGAGCACTGGTCCTGTCTCTCATACACACCTGTACATGACCCAAAATCACCCTCTGCATCCCTGTTAAATGGTCTCTCTGTTGGATGGTCTCTGCTGTAGGTGTACATGGAATGTGTGTGTGTCTGTGTGATTATATACGAGAGAGAGGAGAGCAGTAATTATTTTGGTGTGTTTATAGTAGGCAGTAAAGGTTAGGTTGGCTTTTTGACTAGAGCTGGGATGTTTGCTTAGTTTGGGTTGCCATTCAGAGGTGATGTGTGAGCATCACCTCTGTTTATCCCCCCAGAACACCAGTGTGAACAAAGCTTTTCTCATACACGCACACACAGATGTGGTCGTCTGCTCTGTGCATTCCGGCTGTTCTTAAGATGAGTTTTAGAAAATGCTCCAACACTCTTGGATTCTGGTTATGGTTCTGTTTCACTTGTGCAGGTGCAGATCAGATTAGGAGGCTGCAGGTCCCAGTCCAGCTGACATCACACTGTTTGTCGACATTTAACATGTATCTTTACTTGAAGTCAGGCTGGAGGTTTAATACTGTACCAGATGTTACTGAACCCCAGCGGTACACACAGGCTGGAGGTTTAATACTGTACCAGATGTTACTGAACCCCAGCGGTACACACAGGCTGGAGGTTTAATACTGTACCAGATGTTACTGAACCCCAGCGGTACATACAGGCTGCCCATGTTCAGCATGTTAAAACAGGAGCACAGCCTTTACATTAGAAAAGTCCCTCAGTGGTTTTGCCATTTGTCTCCATAGCGACAGGACACGCGGCTAACCCAAACAGTCTCCATAACGAGTGGTACGATATTATGGTTGCAGATTTGCACATTGGTAAAGATGATTTTTGCCCTTTGCCCTCTAACCTTGGTGTGCAGGAGCTCATCCACAGATAAAATAGACATTTAGGAGAATCTGCTGTAAATGGCATACTTGGTTATATATATGATTTGATTATATGATTATATATTTGATTGTCTTGGAGATATATATATATTTGATTATATATAATCTCTTTGATTATATATTAGTGAGTTCTGTCTTTCTCACTCTTTTTATTCCCATTTCTGTCTGTCTGTGTGTCTCTCAGGCAGTTTGTGTTCTCAGCCTTCACAGAGGAGTTCATCTCTCCCCCTTTCACTGAGCAGGTGTTCAGCTTCTTCCTGCCAGCTCTTGCTGACCCTAGGCTAGCGTTCCCGTTTCAGGACTTCCTTTGGTCCCTGGAGGCCACCATAGCCTCATCAGCCCTGGCCCAAGCTCACGCACCATGGCTCTTCTATTTCGTGCTGACAGTCGGAGAAACCTACCTGGGTGGGTGAGGGGTGGGGTGGAGCTGGTGGGAGTGTTGGAGTGGTGTGTGTAGGGGGTGTTGTAGGGGGTGTTGTAGTGGGGGGGGGTATGTGTTTTGCAGGTTTAACTGTGTGTGTGGGGGTGTGTGTAGGTTCTCTCTCTGATGCAGGCCTGCTGCTGTATCTGAAGACTCTACACACTCTCCTGCCTCTTCTGCCTGTGACTGAGAGTCTGAACACAGCAGATCTCAACAGTGACTCTGAGGATGAGGACGATCCCACCACACACTCCACACCTGCACAGGTACACACACACACACACACACACACACACACACCACCACACACACCGCACACAGAGATACAACACACACACCGCACACATCGATAAAACACACAAACACCGCAAACAGCGATA
>JAOXYF010000017.1:12307678-12320862 GCA_028565775.1 Sternarchorhynchus goeldii | reverse complement strand
TACCTGTGTATTTGATCTTCCAGTACCCAGGGTCTCTCTGAGCTGTGGGATCTCCATGTTGATGATGTCATGGATTTGTGTGTGTGTGTGTTGTGTGTGTGTGTGTGTGTGAGTTTGTGTGTGTGTACCTGTGTATTTGATCTTCCAGTACCCAGGGTCTCTCTGAGCTGTGGGATCTCCATGTTGATGATGTCATGGATTTCCCCCAAGCTTAACCTCTCTGCCCCACCCATGCTGATGCCTGAAAGGTCAGAGGTCAGGAGGACTAATTCATTAATTATAGACATGATAACATATCTTTAAAGAGCTTTTACTGGTGTTTGTCATAATTATGCCGTCCGGAGATGAGCAGACCTTACTGTGTGAAATGAGAAACATACAGAGGTTCACTGAGCAGCAGGGCTTTACCGTTAGGGTTGTGGGTATGGTGTAGATGTCTTAGCACTGTATTCGTGTTTGTGTGTGTGTCTGTGTGTGTGTGTGTGTGTGTGTGTGTGTGTGTGTCTGTGTGTGTGTGTGTGTCTTCTGCACACACACCAGGCTGTGCTCTGAGTGGCAGGGTCCTGTAAGGTCTGCGCTGAGCTGCTGGACCATTAGCTACAGCTTGTGTGTCCTCTGCATGTGGGTTCGGCCCAGGCGCGGAAGTGGGCGTGGTAGTGGGCGTGGCCTGGGTGGTCTCCTGGTCCTGCTGGCTGACACTAGCCTGCTGTGTTGACATCAGGTACAGGAAGGCAATGTCTCCATCCTGTTGGATGCCGTAGGACGCCAGAGTGCGAGAATCAGCACACAAACTCTGACCAATCAGCCAGTGCTGCACCCGGGGGTGGAACCCATACTCCACAAACACCTACAGAGAGAGAGAGAGAGACGGGCAGAGTGAGAGAGAGAGACAGGCAGAGAGAGAGAGACAGGCAGAGTGAGTGAGAGAGAGAGAGAGAGACAGGCAGAGTGAGAGAGAGAGAGACGGGCAGAGTGAGAGAGAGAGAGAGAGAGAGACAGGCAGAGAGAGAGTGAGAGAGACAGGCAGAGAGAGAGAGAGACAGGCAGACAGTGGACTTTCTGTTTATATGAGATGTAAGTGTGTGTGTGTGTGTGTGTGTATGTGTTTGTGTAAGAGGGAGAGAAAGAGAGAGAGAGAGACAGAGAGTATTGGACAGGTGTCTCTCCTTTCAATTGTGTTTAATGCTCTGCTCAGGGTCATAACTGTTATAACTGTGTTATGGCTGTGTTATAATTGTTATAACTGTGTTATAATTGTGTTGGTGCTTTTGTTGGTATTACCTGCTGTTTGAGAGCAGCCACTGTGGTGTAGGGGAAGACTTTTACTGTGACACAACAGGAAGAGGAAGCATCCTCGACCACCACTGACAAACTGTATCACAAACAACCAGAAGGTCAACTAGGGTAACGTAGTCTGCTGGGGCAGAACTCGTGTTACACGTTCCCCAGATCTCACACACAAATGGAAAAATGTCAGAATCAGAAGAGCAAAACATCAGAACATCCTGAATGACAGTCCATTTCTGAGTCTTGTAAAATAACAAAAAAAACTTAAGTAGCTTAAGTTGTACTGAAATAACCAGAGCAATAATAACTATCACCAGACCTGGGAAAGACACTGTAGCACTGTGTGTGTTTGAAAACAGAAACGTGTGTGTGTGAATAATTTATGTGTGTTTTTGCAGTTGACCTGATCTCTGTATTGTGGTAGTGTTTCTGCGAGGGTTGGATGCAGAGCGCCGTCTGCTGGCGAGCCAGAGACACTGCACACACAGATGCAGCCTGTACATCACCAGCTCCTATCGCTCGAACCAGCTCCACACATAACTCCTCTAGGGGAGAGAGGAGGGAGAAGACAGGAGGGAAGGAAGGAGGGTGGGAGAGAGAGAGAGAGAGAGAGAGAGAGAGAGAGAGAGAGAGAGAGAGAGAGAGAGAGAGAGAGAGAGAGAGAGAGAGAACAAAAGAGAAAATAGGTTTCAAAATTAAACAAAAAGAAGAGAAAAGCAGAACAGAGAGGAGGAGTGATCGTAGGAGTGAGTGGCTGGATATTTGCATTTTACACAATGAACAACTGAGACTTTGTGCTTTGAGACTTTGTGCTTTGTCAGAGAACAGAGACAAGGGAGAGAAAACAAGGGCATACCTGTGTTGGGAAGGGGGGTGTGGCTCTGTGTAGCCAAAGGCTGGGCTGGGAGCTGTCCATCATCCGTGGAAGAACCAATGGACACTGTGGGAGGGGACGTTAGACAGTGAAAAAATGCTTCACACAGTGTTCCAGTCCTGAAATGTTGAGCTGTGTAAACACTGGTATGAGAGTAATACTGATGCACCACACTGTGGTCACACACTATCTGTTGTAGTATATACCAACCTCAAATATAAATATAGTTTTTATATAAAAGACATTGTGATATTTCTCCTTCCCCAGTTTAGTGCTCAGAGCACACTCTTCACATTATTTCCACTTTTATAACTTTCCTCAACAAAACCATGCAGGTTAATTCAGCACAATACTCTTACTGTATCTTACATAAACCATGCAGGTTAATTCAGCTCAATACTTTTACAGTATTTTACATAAACCTAGCAGGTTGCAGGTTAGTAGAGGGTAGAGTTCTACAGAGTTCCTTTTGTTAGAGCCTCGAAAAAAAGACTCCAGAGCTGTATAAAACACAACAATGCCAGAATAGAGAGAGAGAGAGAGAGAGAGAGAGAGAGAGAGAGAGAAAAGAAATGTGAGAAAACAGCAAGAAGAGGAAGTGTGAGGTAATCGAGAGAGGCAGAGCCTCACGGTGGCCACACCTCGATGGGCCTCTCGTAGAGATGACATCACCACCGTGGCCCATGCCTGCGCTTCCTGTTCACAGCGGAAGTTGAACGTGATCTTATCGTGAGGGGGCGTGGTCATGATCAGTTCGTGACGGCATGGTGTCTTGGCCTCATAGCGTACTGTCCTGAGATCAAACTCAGCAATGGACTTTCAGAAGGACACGGGAGAACGAAAGAATCAGGAAAGCTCTGTCGTAAATCACAGACCAAATGAAAGACTCAAAGAATCCGTACATCTCTAACATGCAATAATTGCATAATAACACATATCTAGGCAATACTAAGTTTAGTTACTGAATAATACATATTTAATAATACATATTTGTGCATGTAAAACATGAAAACATCAATAAACATTCAATAAAGAGTTAATGTAGAAAATTAACAGCACAATAAACTCTCGGGATTTCTCTAGAGTTCACAGAAACTTGCGCCTTAGTTGGAATACAAATAGGTCTTTAATAACGGTCATCTACCGCAACCGAGCGCAAAGCTTGATTCTATCTTGCGTCTCTGTAAGTTATAGTTTACAATGTCTAACATCACCGCTGCCATTTCAGAAGTAACCAAAACTACCTCTAAGGCTACATATAATCAACCTTAATGCATATGGCTAAACGCTAAAAGCCAGTTTCAGTATCACAAATGTGAATTCCACAACAAAACCTGTCGCTTTATATGGAAGTAATTACTGTAGGCCACTAACAACAAACAATTCAATTCGCAGATAACAAGCCCAACTCAAAACAGCCATTTGATCTTTATAATAGTTTTGTGACAAAATCATCCACTACAGTCAGCCTGCTAATTTATCCCCTGTTACTACGAATTGCTACGAATATTTACACCGAATGAGCCATAAATTCGGTACGGGTGTGGAAGTGGATGAAGGTGTAAGTGTAACATGCACTCTTAGTAAAACGCGCTAGAGTTGAACACGCCAAGAACTTTTAGCTTCGCCTTGGTAACGCAAACAATAATAAAAACACCACGTGACACGGCTGGTAAAACAGTTAGTCGCCCAAATAGGTCTTACAAGAAAATATGCTTTTGTCTCTGCAACAGTGTTATAGAAAGTCGAATGACATTGCATCTCACCACACTTCCACCAGCAGCTGTTCCGCTGCTGTCTCGCAGCGCAAGGCGGAATTCCCCTGCCTTTCCCGGGTCCATGCTGAGTTGGAGCCGGAGAGATTCGTCTTCGCCCGGCGGGAGACACAGAGGCCGGACACCCGAATGGCATACGGACACCTTCACCGACATCAGAACAGTACTGCAGCCTGTCTGTGGAGTCTCATAGCCCAAGAGAGCTGATGACGGGGCCGGCGGAGGGACGTGTGTCCACCCCCCTGAACTTAGCGACATTGCACCGATATAACTTCAGATACACGGTCTTCTCGACCCCTCGCTTCCGACGTGCTACGAGTACCAGATATGTTAAAAAATGTTCAGCGACTCTTTGTTATGGACACTTACATAAAATGTGTTGTTTCATTGTTGTAGTTTTATACGGGCACCAGGAGGCCAGCCTCTGAGCAGGAAGAAAGGCTGCTTTCACTTCGACCGAGCCGAAGCGCTGCGCCTCCAGCGCTGAGCGCCGCGCTCCGCCTCCGCCAGGGACTCTCCAGCTAAAACCACCCCCTGCAGACTTTCGCAAATAGATTAAATAACACGATGAGATCCGACATATAGACATGGATATTCGATGGAAGCTTACATAAAAGTTGAAATATTAATAGACTTCTATTTAGTCGGATAATTTATCCATATATATATATATGTGTGTGTGTGTGTGTGTGTGTGTGTGTGTGTGTGTGTGTGTGTGTGTGTGTGTGTAAATGGTGATTTACTTCGCTTTTATGATAATTTCCAAGGTAGCTGTGGTGCTTCTATTCGTTATGAATTATGTTTCTGTTATGGATTTTATTGTTGGCTGTTTTATATGCAGATAAACAGTCAGCACCATTTTGAAAACATGCAACAAAACCAATTTGTTTCTGAACTCAAGTTATTGTTTAGTTTAAAAATAACAAGAAGTCAAAAGAACATTTCTCTTATCCTCCTTCCTGCCGTGGGGCTTTGCTCTTGCGCAAACTGTTTTTACAAAGTACGGTGGGGGTTTCGTTAACCGATAGTTCCGGACGGTTTACACGCCGTACATCACTGACCAATAACATTTGATATAAATTTGATGGACGCATGCGACAGCCACTAGAAAAGCCCGCGTACACTCCTCTCCCTCACAGTAGGCGTGATCAGTGACAAAGCAATTATTTTCACTGGTGTTAGAGGCGGGTCGGACACTGTTTTCAGATATAGGGAAAGCAGTAGATCTTACTCGTGCGATACTGAGCCAATTTAAATGAATAAAACCCAACAAGCGACACTGTTGTTTTTTTGGTGGCGTTACGCGTTGTCGAAGGAAAATAATCCCGTGAAGCGCCGTTAAAAGCGACGGTTCCCGTGGCGGAGCGGTATTCGTGCAGCCAAACAAGGGGATGCAGCAGACGGAGAGGCGCTGGAGCCCCGTAGTATCGCTGGGTTTTATGTCGCATTTAGCTGGGAAAAACGTTTTTTGTATGAAAGCAAACACGTACATAATATGTCCGATGCGACCGTCTGAACTGGTGAGACACTAAACCTGTAGCGAGTATTACAGCGCGGGGTCTGGCTGCGGCGTCGCAGGCTGCGTTCAGCGGGACGACGGTAATCCACCGAGCAGAGGGTTTGATTAAAACCTCGTACCGCGCCGCTGGGTCGCGTTATTCTGCGCACAAACTCCGAGGTAAGTCAAGGATCGTGGACGCTGAGATACAGTACGTGATCTTTGTAGCTGTAAGGGCCGTTATATCTTACCTCTCCGTACAACTACACTACAACAGTTTCCTGGTTGGGTAAAACTGGCCACATACGATGATCTCCAGGGTTAAATGTACCGCCGCCCCAACACGGCAGGTGACCGTTCAAAACATGAAGACGTTAAATGAACAACATGATAGCCAACTATCTCCATAACCTGCTCTATTGTAACCATTCTCGGGTGCAAGATGGTTAGATGGCTATCCATAACTAACCATAACTAGGAAACGGGTAACTTATGTTGCATGTGAATAGAAACCGTTCTGAAACTAAGCACAGTTGACTAATATACCTCTTCACATAGGTAGACGTTATACTTGCACTGTCTGGATTTGGCGTAAACTTGGTAAATGATGATAGACCTGTATTATGGTCGCCAAGAAGTTATAATGGAAGTGCAGTATGAAATCTTCAGTAGGTTAAGTACCAGCAGTACATAACCAGTCAGATACTTGGTTAGCTACGCTAGCGAGTGTAGGAATGTTTTTAATGTTTAAAATTTTAATGTTTTATTTGAGCTGACTACTAATTGGCTCTAGTTGGATGAATGTATATGATTAAAATTGATTTGTAACGACTGTACCGATGATATTGAGCCTCTTTCACTTTTTTCATGTCTTTACGTTCAGCCATGAAGCTTTTGGAAAATTCGAGTTTTGAAGCGATCAGTTCGCAGCTGTGCGGCGAAACGGGAGACTCGCACATCCTGGGCAGGTATTTGTTTCTTCTTTTGTGTCGTCGTTTCTCTTGAATGTCTTGAATATTCACCTTAATGAGCGACGGCAGGTCATGTTACGTGACCGACTAAACGTAGTTGTGCCCTTTTCCTCTACAACGTTGTTAACACTACGGATGGGGGGAGGGGGTTGTTGTAAACATTTTTGTCCGACATCTATCCCCGACACACATTTTTAGAAAGGGGCACAGACGCATTTCTGAGGTCGGACCTTTGAAGGGCAACGTTAGTGGACACTTAACGAAACTCTGCAAGTTCACTTTTCACCAACTTAATCACTCAATAAATCACATGAATGGCACTTTGAATGGATTCAGTCTTCCCTTCGTTCTTGTGGATGGTTTTTGGTCTGTGCGTTTGGCTGCATTTGAATAATACCATCTTAACTGTTTACTCTTCATTTACTGTGTGAGTACCGACACAAGACGCATGCAGAATGTAATGTTTAATTTTACCAAATGTATGATTGAGTGTCTACGTCTGTGTGTCTACACCCTTGTGTGTGTGTGTGTGTGTGCACGTCTACGTCCGTGTGTGTGTGTATGGTTTCAGGGTGTCATGCAGTCCTGCACAGTTTAGTGTTTCACCTGACCAGGTTCTCTGTGTGAGGAGAACCTAACCCTAACCTACATATTGAGCCACAGAGCAGATCAGGCACATTAAAACCATCAAGGCTTTTTAGAACACAGACCCTGCAGGGTGTGTGTGTGAGAAAGAGAGTCTGTACACAGTCCTGACACACACTGCCTCAGACTTAAGTAAAAAGATTTCTCTCTCTGAAAAGACGATTTCTCTCTCTCTCTCTCTCTATCTATTGCGCAGCAGTTGTGGTTTAGTGGTGTGTGTTTGTTTTGTGTAAGGGGGTGTGTGTTTATGTTTGTTTTTTGGGGGGGGGGTGTATTATTGAGACCCGTGCTGTATCTGTGGTGTCATGTGACATGTGTGTCTACACACACACTTAACAGTGTTGGTGTGTGTGAGTGAGCTGTGTTCCATATGAAGTGTCAAGGTCACTGCTGTGCTAAGTTTGGACATAAGGCTTTAATAACTGAGGCAGAGCTAAATAACACACACATGAAGTTAAACAGTAGGACTACAGCTGTCATTCTACTGTAGGAAGGGCGTGTTTACAATCTGAACACATCTGAACACACTGTATGAAATGTGGTACACAGAGTACAACACTCCAGACTGTTTCTCTTGAAATGTCATTATCTGTTGGTAGGGGTGTAGGGCTGTGTACGTGGTTAGTGGTGGATATGAGGACCTGGTAGCACGGGTAGATGTGATCCCCAGAACACGGGTAGATGTGATCCCCAGAAGACAAGAAGCTGAAGGACGAGTTAGAAAGGATGTGAAAGGTGAAGGAGCCTGTGGTCCCTTTGATCAGAGCACTAGTAAAGGTCCCAAGCATGAAGGAAAAAGGTGTGTGTGTGTGTGTGCGCGCGCCGCTTGCATACACACCAAGAAAAAGTAGGGCATGGTGTTCTGTCACATGATCCTCATATAATTCTGCTCAGTGTGAACTCTGACCTTTACATAAAGTCCAAACAGCACATCAGAACCTGGCAGGAAGGTCCTTTCTTCTTGCATAACCCAGAGTACACTTTCTCCCCCCGTCTCCTCCTCCTCTGTCCTCCTGTCTTTAGGATTGAGAGCTACTCATGTAAAATGGCTGGTGATGATAAACACATGTTTAAGCAGTTCTGCCAGGAGGGGGAGCCACACATGCTGGAGGCACTGTCCCCCCCCCAGAGCAGCAGCGGCCCCAGTCCCAGCCTGTGAGTCCTCCCCACACACACATACACACACACACACAGCGACGGCTCTGCTAGCGCTCACACACCCCATGTCTCCTAACGCCCCCTCTGTGCTCCAGGCTGGGGAAGAGTGGCGAGGAGGCAGAGAACCCACTGAGTGATACGTGCTGCAGGAAGACCCTCTTCTACCTCATCACCACCCTGAACGAGTCGTTCCGGCCCGACTACGATTTCAGCACCGCCCGTGCTCATGAGTTCAGCCGCGAGCCCAGCCTCAACTGGGTCAGTTTTGGCCCAGAACACTCGGGCCTGCTTATGCTCATGTGCTGTGGGAGAGGAATCTACTCATGTGCTGTGGGAGAGGAATCTACTCACGTGCTTGTGTTCTCTGACTCTCCCAGGTGGCCAATGCTGTGAACAGCAGTCTGTACTCTGCTGTAGGGGAGGAGTTCAACACCCTGGGCCCACAGCTGTGGAATGCCATTGACCAGGAGATCAGCCTGCAGAGCTGTGATATCTACAGGTGTGTGTCTGTGTGAGCAAGTGTAAATTAGGCTTGGACGCAAGATCTTTGCTGCACGACTGTCCTCCAGACTTAAGGTGTGTGTGTGTGTGTGTGTGTGTGTAGCTATAACCCAGACCTGGACTCGGACCCATTTGGAGAGGAAGGCAGTCTCTGGTCTTTTAACTACTTCTTCTACAACAAGAAACTCAAGCGCATTGTGTTCTTCACCTGCCGCTCTGTGAGGTACGTGTGCAAAACACACAAACACATGCAAGCGACATGAGGGAGATCAGCGAGATGAGAGATCAGCATTTGTTCAGTGTCTATTTGATAATTGGGCAAAATTTCAGTGTCCTCAGTAACTATGGCCGCAGTTGCCTTGACAACGAGCTGGACATGGAGTTGGATGAGGAGGAAGATGAGGTGGATGGCGTCTCAGAAGACAGGTGAGATGATTTGACTTCCTGCCCACGCAGGGAGTGTAAAAGTCAGTTTGAACCTCTTGCTTTGCTCTGTGTCTGGGATGTGTTTACTTCCATCTCTCAAGCCTGATGAAGGTGAAATAGCATCTTTACTTAAATCCTTCATTCCCAGGTTCTGTGCAGAGCATTGAAAGAGAGAAGCTGACCAGGTGTTGGAACGCTGCTCTGCAGGGCACTGACTCTCCCCTCTCTGTCCCTCAGGTTCCCCCGAGCTCTGTGTGTTTAGCGTTGCTTTCAGGGACTCCGGCCTGTGCTTCAGCCGTTTCTACAGGCTGATTCGTCTGATTCAGCCGTTTCTTCTTTCTTGTCTCTGTTGGACATAAATGACTTTTTTAAGTTGGGTTTTCTGTGAGTACTTTTTTGATCAGTCATTCGGACACTGAGGGCCCCTTCTGGATGTTCTGGAAGCGTCTGCGTGGTTCGAAGCAGGTCTTTCAGACGATTTGGGGAATGGCTGTTAGGACAAAGCTCCCTAAGAACTGATCTGCAGATGAGCCCGTGACGCTCTTCTGTTAATGACCATCCAGCGTTTCACTGCTTCCAAGCCTGTGGTTTTCCCAGGAGATGATGTCAGGATGATGTCAGAAGTCACCATGCACCAGCAGTCAGCACTGGAGGGGCTGATCCT
Organism: Sternarchorhynchus goeldii; assembly: GCA_028565775.1. NCBI lineage: Eukaryota > Metazoa > Chordata > Actinopteri > Gymnotiformes > Apteronotidae > Sternarchorhynchus > Sternarchorhynchus goeldii. The sequence continues at coordinate 12,311,063 of JAOXYF010000017.1, read as the reverse complement.
GGCTGTGGATGGATGCAGCCAGGACTGCCCTCTCTTCACTTCAGTATTTTCTGTAGACTTTAACTGTCTTCACTTTTTTATGTCTGTCACCTGTTTTATGATGCCTAGCTTTGTCTCACATCGCACTGAAGTCTCCTTTCCCTGTGAGCTGGTGTTTCATTTTACTGTGTCTTTGAGCTGTGTGGAGATACTATACAAGCCCCGCCCCTCCCCTGCCACAGGCTCCACCCCCTACTGTCTCCTGGAGCTCAGTAGCATGTGTTGGATCTGCATAGCATTGCTGACCTCCATTTGAATGGTGTTGCGTAGAGCCGATTCAGTCCCTGCTAAGAATCTCAAAAATGAGCTTTAATTACATTTACTTAGCCATGTTGTACTGGTGAATGTATTCATTAATGGCTAACAAATCTGCACAAATTTAGCTTTCCAGTACAAGATGTAATTTCCTGAAGTATAGCGTAGCATCAGTGCTTCAGTATTGTAAGAGAACAGGACTTCAGCTATTGTACCTGCAGTAGAAACTAACGGAGGAGTCTGTCCTGCAGTATCTTCTGAACATGCGCCGTGATGCAGGATAAAAATGTCTTCGATTTTTTTATGCACAATGTTGAGTGCTGCACCAGTTCCTGCTCCTTCAGCAGTGATGAGCTGGTTTTCTGAACATTTCAGCGTTCACCTTCTCCTCTTCACTTTGAAGTGTAAACACACACCTTCTCCTTGTCTCCAGTGAACCTGTTCTTTCAAAGCCAGCAATCTTAAATTTGTTTTTAAAAAAACAGTTTCCGGTTTGGCTGATCAGGAACTTGGGCCCCAGCAGAAGGACAACATGGGGAACAAGATGATCACACCTGAATATAAGATTTTATGCTGAAACAAAAATAAGTACGGATGGGAAAACATCTGTCATAAATTGGAGTTCTTGTATAAAAAATGCAACTTTGTAATTACAGATTAAGTGAAGATTACAGATGGTCAATGAAATGCAGTTGGCATCTAACCTGAAGTGCAAAGCAGCCTAATTTGCATATAAAGTGCTAATTGTTAGATCTTTGTAAACCTCTTCCCAGATTAATATGCATCCACAACCTTCTTTCTGAAGGCTTCAGAGACTCTTGGAATCTTGCCATGGTGATACCACTCACTTCAACAATCAAGAAAAAACCAAACTAATGAAATTAATTAAAACAGACTCCTCTAAATTCCTCTCTAATGATGGTCTAATTATTTGCAGCTGGTGTGGTGTAGAATCAGAATTACACCTGATTCTACTAATAAATGGGGTCATTAATTTAGTTCTGTTTGTTTAGTTATGTTACCTCTATTCCTCAGTATTGTTAAAATGAAGATAAAATGTCCACATGTTTAAATATGTTTTAAAAAAGAAAGGTTTTCATGGGGTGTGCTAATTAAAAAACAGACCTGTACAGTGGGATTATCAACAGTAATGCAGTAATTGATATGAACACTGGCAACAGACTGCAAGAGTGAACAGAGCAGTGATACTACGACATTAAATATGTACAGTTTAAAGATTTAAATATTGTGGTAACAGGATAAATAGAATATTTAATAACTTAGTAGTAACATTTACTTGACTTGGTCTTTGAATGTGAATTAATCTGATAAAGCAAATCTAGACGTCTTGGATAAGATGCTGTCAAAAGTTTATCCTGTAAAAAATAATCTAATTTGGAAAAAAAAATCGCCCAAGATTTTCGTGCCAGCGTCTTTTCCGGCTTTTGTCCTGTAGGTGGCGACAAACTCATGAGAAATTAGAGCGACATATGACCCCGTGTGGAAGCTCAGGGCAAACACTCAGTCATTAGTACACCCAGGCCGCACGGATTTACGCCCATACCGAACTTGCGCGAGAGAGGCCGCGTACGGGCCCCGCGGCCAGGGCGGCAGACGGACCGGGATAACGGCGGTGTGAGCATCGCGAGGTAATTCACTCAATTGTTTATTTCAAGTAAATGTATTTAATAAATTTAATTTAGGCAACTTTGAGAATGTTGGCTGAACACTTTTTTCAGTTTTCACAACCACGTGTGAAGTTCTGTTAACATGATATAGCTCATTCTCTCAATTTACTTTAGTAAATTGTATATTCCATACTTTTGGTACAGTGATCAAATCAATTAAATGTAGATGGAATCAGCATGCTCCAAAATGTATGTATATTGTTTGTCTGGTATAATCCCAAACATGTTTTAACAGTTTGCATCATTTCCATTAATTGGGTGAATCGGATAAAGAAAACAGGCAAGATGGTATAAAAACAGAAAAAAAAGGGTAATGGCTTTAACATTAAACTCAGTGGAACAAACAGTGAATAACCAAGAGTTAAGTGTCAAATGGAAAAAGAAATAAAATTAAAAGTGAAAATAAATAAAAGGACAAACTGACAAATGCAGTTTGGTGTGGCACCAAAACACAAGGGGGCGCACATGAGCAATGTCAGCATTTTCAGAACCGCAAGTTTAGTTTAAACTTTTCTTCTCACTGATATTTTTAAATGCTTGGAAAAAAATACATATATTTAAAGGAAAGGCATTACGTTACACAATCACTGCAAGACCCATATCACATCAGGCTAATAAAACAATAAAACGACTTCTGTACTCCTTAACTCACATCCTCGTCAAGGCTGTCCAGTATGGCAGTCACTTCTGTCATCGCTTCAAAGAGTTTTGACCGGTACAGCTGAAGAACCTTCGGGAGATGGACCTCAAGACCCCAGAAAAAGTCCTGCTGAGGTCCATCGACACAAGCCTGGTAAATTCCATGCTGATCTACTTGAAAGATAAGATCACATAAGCAAAAACAACTGTTTATTATATTGAATGCTACACTACTGATCTGGGTAATATGACAAGAACATTATAAAGCCCCTCAACAAGTTTTTTTTTCCTGAATATATTTTGAATGTCATGAAATTCTGTAGATATATTAAAAACACTTCAAATGCAGGTTTACTTATAGAGAGCACATAATTAGGTCTATTTAACTGAATTATTCAGCACAGTGCAAAATATAATCCAAAACTGTGCTGTGGAATAAATGTTAAATAGAAGTAATCATACTCAGTTCTAAATGGTAAGTGGAGCTGATAAATAGACAACACCTGCTACACACACACACACACACACAGGTTACAGGACACACCTGCTACACACACACACACACACACACACACACACACACACACAGGTTACAGGACACACCTGCTACACACACACACACACACACATACACACAGGTTACAGGACACACCTGCTACACACACACGCAAGTTTACATGCATCAGTTGTCCTGTAACATCATAACAGATTACATCTTTCTTTTATTCTCATTCTCTCTCTCTCTCTCTCTCTTGTAGAAAAAA